>JABFQC010000129.1:0-36240 GCA_022817085.1 Psilanteris sp. ZL-2020
AATATATATAATGAGAAGATTGGACGTTGCTTAAAATCCATGACTAGAAAAGTATTAGGTTATTAATAGGACATATAACCGTTGTAATTAGATATTATAAATATCGATAAGATATTCTTATGCAAATATTTTATAAAAATATATCAACATCTAGAAAATAAAAATCTTTATATAAAAACTTATTTATAATTAAGTTCGCTTAAATAAATAATCAAACTAATAAAATTTAAAGTTTTAAATAAATAATACCATATATATATATATATATATATATATATATATATATAATGATACAAACTCTACAATATCATAATTTATGTTAAACATAATATAATAAATTTTCAATATATTAATTTTTAATTAAATTATATATAATAATAATAAACGAATTTATTAAAAATATTTTTAATTTACTGTATATTTTAACTTTTAGCATAATTAAATTTTTTTAATGCTATATAATTTTATTTAAGGTTCTAATTTAATACATAAGACCTGTGAATGCCTGTAAAAATTTTATTTAGATCATATAAAGACTTTGATTATTTTCAAAAAGCAATGGGCTTTAATGCTTCAAAATTTACGCTGTATTTTATTTTATTTTATGGAAAGAGCTAATGGTGACGAAGTTTAAATGCAAAATGGAATGATTTTAATCAACTTCTACAAATTGATTTAACATATATATATGTATATATATACAATCAATGGCTTTGTCAATTGAACATTTCCAAAGTTATTATATTTTTTAATGAATACTAGAAATTTTGACAAGTGACAATGCTGAAGTATTCTAAAAACAGTTGTTCTTGTTGACACGATGAATTCAATATTAATCACATAACTCGTTCAGCCATTTACGCACTACGAGACTTTTTATTCCTTATTGATGTTAATATTGTATTGTGTTCTTATTTTATAATTTTTTCATAATCTAGTTTTAGCTTTATGTTTCACACGCGGAGACACTGAGTACAATTTTCTAAAGGTGGTCACTAGATCTGTTTGAGGGAATAAGTTTTCTATTATACCCTCCAAAAGTACATATAACAGTCTTCTATTTAAAACAGGTCTTTGAAATAATTCAAATACCCTTAATAATCCGCGTCTTGTTGTTTCACTACCTATGATATGTTTAAGTTCATCTGAGAGACAGGATAAAAGAGCTACTTTTGCAGCAACTCGTGTTCTACTTTTTGTTTCAGCATCTCTAGGTGGTCTTGCTTCTGCTTTAACACCATTTGGCCATAGGCTGTGCCTAAAAATGATATATTTATTATTGACTAACTTTAAAATGATTATATATAAATAATTTTAATAAAACAAAAAGAAAATTTAATAGTTATACATATAGTTTATTTCCGAATAAAAATATTTTAATTAAAAATATAAGAATCTTACTTGAATACTTTCAGGTACATTGCCACATTTTTAGGACTTGTCAAGTATGAAACATATTCCACTATTCTGCGATTCACTATATCCCCAAACATGGTTCTAATAATTTGTCGCAGTAAAGTCACTATTCTACGTCTGAGCCATTGGTTCCTAACTTTCAGGTCAAAAATTTCATCCATAAGTAGAAGTATGATTCGTAATGGAATATTGTCATCAGTCTAGAAAATTATGCAAATATAAATATTATAAATTATTACTATTTAATTATGCTTATTAAAATGTTAAAAGTTTGTATTGATGTAAAGTTATAATTGTTAATTAACATATATTTAAAATACTTAGATAATAAAATATTATTTATTAAAATTAGTTTTATTTAATTCTATGTTTACTTGTTTGGAAAAGAATTGTTTTTTTATTCAATATATTAAAATCTATTTAAACTTTGCATTTATATTAGACGCTATATTAATTAAAATATCAATAACTTGAATAATCATGTATTTGGCAACATGAATAAATAACATTGCAAAATTGATTAGTAAACTTTATACGTATATGTAGTAAATTACATTATTATAATAATAGAATAAAATATAAGTCACACATAAATTAGTTACATAAGAATTATAGTATTCCACAAATAAACTATAGTTAACATTTTAAAAACAGAAAATATATTTTATAATCAACATAATGGATTGGATGATAAATACATAATTTACTGATTGATTTCATGTAAAATAATTTTAAATGTTTATACATTTTAAAATGATATGCTTGTATATGAATAAAATGTATACAACTTTAATATTTTTAATTTTTAGTTTCAGTTATATAATATTAAAGGATTTAATTTAAATTTTTTTTCTTTTTATAAATTTATTTATTGATAGTATTTTTATTTTACCTCTGTGTCGATACTAGCTCCAACTTTAACACTTTCATAAAACACACTATTTTTTTTGTGATTACCAAACAGTTTACTTATATTGTCCATCATGCCATCTACAGTATTTAACATATTGTCTGGCATAGTTTTAACTGCTTGCGTCACTGTTTTCATAGAAGTCTTCAAAGGATTAACTAATGTATCAATCTATAATATGCAATATTTATATTATTAGATTATAAGTTGACATAAAAGTATTTATTACATGTAATTAATATGCATTTATACATTCAAGTTATTTAAAATATTTATAGGGAATATGTCTTCTTAATAATAAATTTATGTTATTTTATAAATGTTTTAATAAATACAAAGTATTATGTTATTTTATATAAATATAATTAAACTTTAAATTTAATTAATTGTATGTTAGTTATATGCAATTTTAAATATAATGAAGTTCATCTACCGTTCTAGAAATTTGCCCGCCTGTCACACCTTTATCATAATCACCCTGTTCTAAAAATGCAAGTAATAAGCTTTGTAAACCCATATGACCTTCTACAATAGCTGGTTTAGTCAATTGTTGCAGCCATGAATTCAACATTACCATTCTTCTTTCTAAAACATCCCTGTCCATATTATGAAATGTCTTTTTCCCGGGAAAAGCAATTTTTGCTAAGTCATAATATTTATCTTTAATCTTTTGATATAAATCATAAAAGTCTGAATATCTACGATATATGTGCCATTTTAAATGATAACCAGAATCATACGTTTTTGTCACAGAAACTGCATATATACCATAGGTTTTTCCATGATCATTTACAATACCCGTTTCTATAATTTCAGCTTTAATTTCAAATCTGCCTTGTTGAAGTTTTTTAATTGCATTTTGATCATAAACAGACTCATCCATTTTTACACATGATGGATCTGAAGTTTGTTCCCCAAAAAAAGATTCTCCTTCATTAATTTTGTCAGAATCTATGCTCGTTGTTTTACGCAGTTTTCGACCATTTACAGTACCACCAGTGGTTTGTTGATCATCTTGCGTTTCACTAAGCACTTCAGTCACAGTTTCTGTTTTATTTGTTTCAAATGTCTTAGCATCTGAATTTGACGTAATATCTTTTAATAATTTGTCATTTTCTTCCACCTATTAATATAAATAAAAATTAATATAAAAGAAACAAATATTTAAATATTAATAATGAATGAATAATGAACGAATAAATGAATGTATAATTAATAATGAATACTTAAAAATTAAATAATAATAATAAAATCAATTATTTTATTTTAATTCATGAATATGTTGTTTTAATGTTCAGCTGTAATATTTTATTCAATATAAATATTACATACGTTAATTTGTGAATCAACAGTTTCTTCAGCTGGGTCTGCAAGTTCATTAGTCATACTTGAAACACTGATACTGTCCAAACTTTTAGCATCATCTTCCGAGGTTGGATCTTTTAATAAATCTAATTCTGCTAATAATTTAATATATGACACTGATCTTTTAAATGCAGGCAAGAATCTGTCTTCATTTTTTAGTTTATCATAGCAACATGTTTGTAATTCATCAAACCATGTTTCTTTGATTGGCTCATTTTTTATTTTAATGACTAAATTACGCACCACCATATCATCAAGTTGCAACTTCGGTGATGCTTTGTCACTCAAATACTGCTGATATATTTTAACCGCTGCTTCCTTTAAATTTTCTAAATCAATATTTTTCCGCTTGGAAAAACTGCTTTGTTGTCCAGGTATTTTTTGTAATTCAATATTCATGATTTGCTGCTCTGCAGATACTCTCCAACCATAAATGTTAAGATAAAAAAACAAATAACTTTCGGCATTTATGGCAGTCATATAATCAATAAAGTAGCTAAGTGCAATATTATTCTTTAGAAGTTCATCCAGCGGCAAATTCACCAATTTATAACCCGGCACAAGCAGTCGATTCCAGTCAGGAGGTGCGCCATCATTTTCTAGGTCTAAACCTTCTTGCATACTAATTATTCTAGATTCAAGTATTTTCTTCACATAAAGCAAACTGTTAAGTCGCTGTTTTACTGAAATGTCATCTTCTCCACCTGAATCTTTAGAACGTAAATGAACTATTTCTCTAGAAACTATATTTTTTGTTGCAGTTAATTCTTCCAAACTATCTGTTATACGAATCACAGTCAAAAATACATCACTTGGTAAACTGCATTCCTTAGTACACTGTTAAAATTAAAAAACATTATATTACACATTTAATAAAATCTTTAAATTTATAATAAATAAATACTATTAAACATATTTTGTTTAATACATAGCTTTTATTAGCAATGAAGTAAATTAAAAAGAATTAGTAACTGTACCTCAATTTTTTTCCTCATGTTAATTTTCTTACTAAGCAGATAATTTTTTATATAAAGCTAAATAATATAAAATATAAATAAACTTAATATACATACTACAAATTATGATTGCAAATAACAACTTTAAAGAATACTTTTTTTAAACTCTTATAAACATGTAAAATTTGTTTATTTTGAAGTAAGAATATTTGCGTTTTAACAAATAACTTTCTTTACAGTTTTTGTAAAAATTAACTCACTTCAGTTAATATTTTATATATTACAACCTTTTTAAATATTTAAACTAGAAAACATATATACATATATATCACAAACTTACCAGCCATATACATGCTTGATTAATATAATCTGGATCAGAAAATAAATTTAATAAAGGTCTAATAATGACATTAATCAAGAGTTCTCTTAATATAAATCTCACAGTCAAACAATCAAAATCTGACTTTGGCAGTAGAAGGTACAAAAGTATTTCTGATATTTCACCAAGAAAAGCAAGTTCATGTGATTCACTTGTACATACTAGATCTCGACATATTAAATTATTTTCCATTTGCACTTCTAGATCAAAGAATATTTTTTCCAAACTTGCATCATCACTTTCTTTGCTAGATTCTGTTGGTTCCGTCAATGATGATAAATTAGGAGTATAAAACTTAGACTGTGAGTACCAGGAAATATCAGTTTCACTTTTATTTCGACGATGAGTAGGAGTTCTTTTTGGAGTACCTCCTGAAGTATTAGAACAAGTATCACTTTTTTGAGATTTGGTATTTTTTATGTGTTTTAGTTTTGCCCGTGCTTGACGATAAAGTCTCATGTGTGATGCAGCATCATCTACAAGTCGAGTTGTTAAATATGGTATCCAGTCTACATCTTTCACCCTAAAATTGAATAATTTGATTAAATTTATTAAATCATTAAATAAAATATAAATATAAAATGCAATTGAATAGTAAATTAGTTTTAGTTAAATGTATTTTCACTGAATCAGGTTATCATTAGTGTCAGAATTAATTAATAAAAAACAAATTTTTTTATTTTATTTTTTGAATAAAATATTTATTAATTATTAAAAACGAATACTTGATTTAATTAGCAAGATATAATCTTAAAATATATAATGAATATTGCATTCAATAATTTTATTTCATTTAATGTGGAATAAATTCTTGTATATTTATACTTTTCCTTTGATCTCAAAAGTTGAACTTTCAAAGATAAGATAAATCATCAATTTATGTTTGTAAATAACAGAATGTCTGAGACAAGTTTTATAAGTATTTTTCAATTAATTTGTATCAAGTATATATTATTATGTATGTTCTTGTTATAATTATTATTATAATAAATATCTTGATTTTACCTATTTGCTACATTGATGGCAATTTTTTGGGCTGTGTCTCTCACGGATTTAGTAAACTCTTCATCGTTAGTTAAAACGTTATACCATGGTTCCACATAATCTCTTAATATAAAATCTAATATTTCCTAAATAATAAAATATACATGAACATTTATAATTTAATATTGCATTAAAATAATTTTTATTATATATGTACATACTTGTAAAGATTCATCGATAATATGACTACCAGTGACTCTTTTGTCTAGAGTAAATGTCACCTTCCTTTTCGAAATTTCATCCAGATACTAAAAAGATATTAAATTTAATTTTAGAATTGTAAAATAGTAATTGTACATATTAAAATAATATAAATAATATGTAAAAAATTGATCAATTAATTTAAAATAATATTCCTCTTAATAAAATACCTGTTGTAATGTTTCAGTCTTTTTATATAAGTTTTCTTTCCCTGCTTTAATTTCATGATCAAGACTGAGCACATAGTTTCTATATATACAAGATATTACTCTGCAATTATAGAAATAATTAATAATTGTATAGATTCATAATAATTTGATTTGTCTATGCATGCAATGATGATTTATTTATGTTAACATATTATGAAAGATATGTCATTACAAGGTTTTAATTTTATGTATTTCAATTTTTTTATTTAAATGACTTACCCTAGAATTAATACAAAGAGGCAGATAAAAATATGGAAAAAAGTTCCTAGGCCAATGAAACTGATGAGTAAAGTCACAATTGTCCCAACAATTCCATAAAGGGGAACATTCATCTGTAATTATTTAATCAATACTAATTATATGTTTATATTATTTAAAACGTGTTCATAAGTAAAGTAACAATTAATTATTTATTAATATAGATTTATTTTCTATCTATAATATTAAAGTGGACAAATTTAATATACTTTTAATATTTTATCAAACATTTTAAATTAATGCTTTTTTAATTAATAACTTTATAAAATTAATTTAAATGTAATATAATAATTATTTAACAAATGTTATTAGCATAAAGATAAATAAATATATGATCATCATGTGACATTAATGTTATATTTGGTTTAACACAATGCATATAGAATATTTAAATCGTTTAAATATGAATATATTCATAGGTATATAACAAATATATTGTTGTGAATTTATTGCAAAAGAAAATTTGTATTTCATCATTGTAACATATGATGTCAGTTGTTAATGTAAAAACATTATTAGTCATACAAATTATATGCTATACATACTAATTATTATACATGTATAGCTAAAAATTAAAAACTATATTAGGGTTGTATAAAAAATGTCATACAAGTATTTAAAATCAAGAATATTAAAAATAAAATTTTTAAATAATAAAAAAATATGTTTACATATTTGTGTACAATAAAAACGTTATAATTGTTTGTTTAATCAGAAATTTCAAGTATCAAACGTTGGTAATGTCACGCACATACATATTATACAGTGTGATAAAATGAATACTCTGAAATAAAAGAAATATATCTTAACAAACCTTCGTGGTCTGGAGAGATTAGCCATGCGTATAATTACGCGCATAATGCGAGTCACGGAGCGTAATTCATTCGGGAATGATCAACTGACGGGATATTTATTTACATGTTTATCCGGGTGAATTAATTTGCGAAATATACACGACGACATTTCCACGATATCATTAAGTATATATCTAGATCATTTTTGCTTTTTTCGAACGGCAAACGGATGAATTCAACTCGCACGCCATCTGTATACGATAACGGTACATAATCGCCATCTTTTAATTGCGAATCTTGCAAATGTAATTTTTTATAATATATGAATATAATTTTTTCTTTACTAACAATTGGTCATTATTTAATAAATATAATGTGTTTTTTATATTGTAAAAAAATATTGTGTTGCTTAAATTAATTCTCACTTATTGATAATAGTGTTTAATTTTATGTGTAAATATAGATGTACATATAGTTAGTTTTCAAATGTGGCGGTATATTTAAAATAGTATCATAACCATGGTGCATTCATCCATAAAGTAAACTAAAATTATATATTATTTTGTTTTTTTTTTAATATTCATTGATACCATGTTTAAAGCTAATTGAAGTTATTTGGATAATTTTTCTTTAAATATATATATTTATTATTAAATGAAATATATAATTTAAATTTTAATATAATATATACTGATGAAAAATAGTCGTTTGTCCATCTACAGTATTTTGTGATCAATAACTTGAATAACAAACACCTAACCTTAAATGCATTGAATTGTGTACGAACATCAAAGAGCTGTCAAATTATTGGTAAATGTAGATGTAGATAGAGGCCTTACAATAATAAAACGCTTGGATGAATATTTTATTTAGCAACTGGTTTAAGATTAGACCGCCATCATCGTGCTATTAGATTCTAAGTTAAAAATTTAAATGAAATATTTAAATTATGCAAGAATGAAAGGAATAGTGATATTCAACAATTAATAAGTTTTTACATTTAATATACATCTATATGATGTTGAGTGTAACATTTCATAATTAATATATTTTAAACTATTATATAATGAATAATTAAAAATAATCAGAAGGTTTAAATGATAATTTATATAAAATGATATATATATTTCTTTAATTCAATATTATTTCATTATTTGTATTTTTCTTTATTTTCAATATATTTTAGTAAACTAAAATGATATTTTATATACTATAACTATAAAATAACAGAAATATAATGTTGTAATAATATATACTTTTTAAGAAAAATATTTAAATTTAAACAATTCAATAAAAAATATATACATTTAAAGTTTCATTTTTAGCTCCTTTAGTATTACACCATTTTACATGGATGTATAAGTGGTAGTATACTTGCCCCTATAGATATACTACTATCTTACATGAACGACATATAGACTGCAGTGTATTGTATTTTTCAATTTATAAATTTACTTGTTTATAATATACAATTAAAATGAATAATAATAAAATAATACTAATAATGATATTAATGTATTTAATAACTACACTATATTTTTCATATTACAATGTATTCAAGCTGTCAGGTAATGTAAAATTTGTTGTTAAAGTAAAATTACTGGGAGTATGATTACAATCAAATTAATCATTTAAATATTATTTATTACATAATATAATTTTTATTTATATTAATTTTAAAAAGTGACACTGAAAAGAATTTACATAATATTGTACAGGATTTTAATTTAACATATTAAATAAATAAATTTAACATTCATTAAACTACTCTATATTATATTCAGAATATTAATATTGTATATTGACAATATAATGTAATTAATACAATTGTAATTTAATTGCTATAATGATATATAAAATATTACAATTATTTATGCATACATGTATTTATTCTTATTCTATTAATACTAAATAATACTTATTCAAAACAAAAAGTTTAGTATTTTGGCAAATAATATGTTTATATTTATGGAAGGTGTATACTTAATATATTTTATTATTATAATTTAATAATTAAATAAAATTAAAATAGATCCAATATAAAACGATAATTCATTTTATAAGAGTATAAAATATGTTTTTTTAATTCTAGTATAATTGTCTTATGGATTTATTTTATTTTAACCAATAAATTTTATATTTTTAAGTAAGTTCATATAATAAATAATTACATTTTTCATATACTTATATAAATATCTGTAAACACAATTTATAATTAATGCTTTACTATATATAATAAATAAAAAAGAGGTCTTCTATATTAATAATAATATTTAATATATAATTTTAATATAAAATTTATACAATTCAATTTTATGCAATATCTCTTATTACATTACATATTAATTTTAATTATTTCCAACTCAATATTATATTAGAATAATTCATATATTTTTATAATATAAAATTCTAGGTAAAGTCATGGTCAAAAATATTTTTTAATAGTTGTTGATTATTTTCAAAATTAGATGTCTTCAATTTCAATGCTAAATGGATGATACATAGTTATGTGAGTAACGCTATCAAAATTTATGTAGTAAATTTTAATTTTTAAGCTAAATTATGCGAATGGGCGTGTATGTTATATTGTGTGCATAGTACGCATATGAAAATATATTCCTTTTTACTTGCTATTCGTATATAATAGTCAATTTAGAGAGATTTCGAAGTAGTCATTTTACATCTAAAAATTTCGCATAAAAATGATGTTATTTGGATAGATTTAATTCTAACAAGAGTATGAATTTCATGGTGTGATTTGGAATAGTTTAATATGAAATCAAATATCATAAAATCAAGTTTATAAAAAAAATCAATGATAAAAAGTACCTATGTTAAAACATTGTTTGATGAATGTTTATTTTTGCAAGTTTGAAGAGTAATGTATTTGCAATCGAATTCAATTTATATAAAATTAATATTTTTAAAGAAGAATATATATATAAAATTATTATATTTTAGTCTTTAATTTAATTATCGTATCGACTTCATGGAAGAACTAAAAGTTCAAATTTTGAAAGTAGTTTCATGTAATTGCAACAATTTGGAATATTTTGCAAATAATTATTTATTAATTAAACAAATTTGAACAAAAACCCTTGAAAGTTGAAATATTTATAAAGATTATGATCACACATAAACACACGTCGAAGTATATACTTATTCACAATTATTTATGATCATATGTGATTATACGTAAATATACGTGAAATTTCATATAATCATGCATGAAAATACATACTCGTGCCAGTTTTTAGTAGAAAGGGTAAGTGAAATTACAACGTAATCATAGAGGAAACTTATGAGACTTACTTCAATAACCGTTGTGATTTTTGACCGATGCCTTTTATTTTATTATTTATTTCCAAATGTTTTCACAATTCGAAATATAAAGCACACCATTGACAACTGGGGGATATAAATTCTATTTAATTTTTCAATTGTAAGTACTTGGGCGATCACCCAAGCACAAGTATAAATTTGATGATTGTAACGGTATAACGCGACATTTTTCAAAAACTCTGAATTGATACAAGAGGTTCATTGTGTCATGAAACCAAAAATTCCTCGAGCATAAAAAGATTACAAATACATTTTTGCTCGAATATAGCATTGATTCAAGATGAAAAACTTGTTTCTTCCCTCACTTCGAATTAGCATAATATAACAGTACCATCTCCATCATATATCCTGTATAATTGACGTTCAATAAAGACGTCCGTAAAAGTAAAGCTTCTTTCTCTGTCCCTTTTTGTGAAATTATTAGAGCCCATAATAAAAAACACCTCCAAATAAAAACGTCCGTTTTTGAATTATAGATCTCACATTAGCATGTATTTACATTTGTTTCACGAAACATAACTTAATTAAAATTAATTAACTCATAATGACAATGATAATTTAATTTAAATTCTCAAAAGCGGTATAATTTTTTGACAAATTTCATGCAGCCGGTTTTTCATTGTATTTCTGAAATATCAATATTAAGGTGGTCCTTCAAGCGATTTTGAGATATATTTTTGTTAATTTATTTAATACATATATTTATTATTAATTCAAACAATTTTCTCATTTTGGGAAAATTTATTTAATTTAAGAAAAAATCAATTTAATATTATATTAAATGTGTAGTTAGCCGACTCGTTTTCGAGGTGATAAAAATCGTACTCTGTTAATTGCATCAACAAATCATTATATAATTGGTTTTTAATTAATTAATAAAATTCTCCTATGTATGTAGAATGGTCTAAATCATTTATAAGTATTAATTTCATATAAAAATAACAAACTAATAATAAACACTATTCCGTTACATTAGACTTGAAGAACCCCCTTAAATGCAAAAAGAAGAATGTATTATATATTTTGAAAATACCCAAGACGCGATGTCCAAGTTGAATTCGAAGATAGAAATTGAATTGTTAAATTAATAACATAAGACAATAATCCCTTTCTAATTGGGAATTTGATGTATTGGGCTTGATTTTTCTATTTCGTTGTCAGACTCTGACTGTAACTTTATCAAAGTGTTATTAGCGAAGTGGCGTCTCAGCTACAGTTTAACAAACGCAGTTTTGCATATATATATATATATATATAATGAAACTATTAGTTTAGTGAAGAATTTAGATGTAGAGATTTATTAGATTGACTGTCAAAAGGATGTAATCATCTTAAATGTAAATCGGATAAGGGCCAAATTAAGAAAGAGAAAAGAATCTAGTAATAGGTGGTCAGCGGATTATGGTGTCTGACAAGTATGGTATCAGTGGATGGCAAATTTATGTCTGCAAAATGGTGATATTAAAGTGTCATAATCATGGTAAATTATTTTCGAATTGTTCCGCTGCTTTACTAGTACATTATTTTAATTTTCGCGTTGCATAAGATTGCGTTTCAAATTGTAAACATTTTGCAATTTATCATTCTAAACTACTGGCTTGTTCTCCAATTTGTCCCACGACGTGATTGCGATAACTAATATTGGATTATAAAATTAATTCCGGGATAAAAGAATTAATATTTGAAAGAAAATCTGCTAAACAATTTTTAATCGGGTTTGTGGATGTCACGCGGACAAATTATCAATATTTCTGAAATTGGAAACGCGTTAGAACTTAATTAAATTTTTGGATTATCATTTAATCAAGTAAATGAATCTTTGACAAAAATCCGCATAAAGTTATAGCGACTATCAGTGGAAATAAATAATTAACTTTTAAAATAGTAAAAAACGACGCTCCAAAAGTAATTTTACACTTATTTTTTATTAATAAAAATGGGTCTAATGGAGTGAATTAAGCGTATAAATATATTAACTTATATTTTTGTAACACATTACACAAGTGGTATTATAATATCAAAGCGTTTTCGTAAAATTATAAATATAATATGCGTATAAAATTATACAATTTATATTTTAAATATTTTTGGACACAATTAGTTTTGTAAAATTTGTAGACAAACTCTTCTAATTGAAGTTCGATTATATTTTTTCCAAAATAATCTGGAAAAAATTAATAAAAAATAGAGAAACTAGGATATAATTGAAAATACTATCAAAATGATTATATAATATAATACAATTTTCAACCCGCATAATAATGTATTAAAATTATGAAGATTTTAAATATATAATATAGAAATTTTTATAGCATATATAACTATATCCTACTGTTACTATTTATATAATAATTTTTACTATATTATTTTCCTCAGTGTACGTTGCACATAATCAAATTTATATTGAATATTGAAAAAATTGAAATATAAATAAAGTGTGATTCATTAGGATTTTTAACTATTTTTGCTGCCTGTATGTCAATCAAAATGTATTCAAATTAAGTAGTATTTTTTTTATTATCCAACACGGTAATAGTATTTTGATTTTATATAGAATATACACTGAAAACAAAAAATCTTACAAATTTTACCAAACTAGATAATAACAATAGGAAAAGTGAGCAAAATTGTAAATAAAAATTCGACGATATCATTGTTTTTATCAGTTTTTTTTGATAATATTTGACATTCTTTTAGAAGTTCCTAACCATAATTTATCATATTATTTACATATTTGCCTAAGTTTCCTATTTTTATTATCTAGTTTGGTCAAATTTGTAAGGTTATTTTTTTCAGTGTACGCTATACGGATTATTCATATTATTAATATATATATACATATTTGTGTAAACTTTGACAAAACTCATTTGTCAAGAAGGACTTTTTATCATTGCTACTGTAAAATACACAACTCTAAGGTTTTTATCAAAGAGACAACATACTTGTTCATTCTTATTTTATATACACTTCTGATTGATTGGTGCGTGTTTTATATGTATATATAACAATATATCCTCGACGCAAGTTTTTGTACACGTTCACGGGTTCCAAGAAACAATATACATATTTCAAGGTTGAATTTGTCCGAAAATGTGAATATTAATTTATAAAATGAATATTTGGATAACTGCGCACTTGTTGCAAGCCAAATACAATTTGTGGCGCGCTATTCAAAACCGCGTATATAGAGGAAAATTGCAAAGCATATATATACATATAAAGAAATAAAAATATCCTACCAAACCTGTCGAATGATGAAGAAATGCAATTTAACGTTGCTGCGTTAAAACCTGGTGCATTATATTGATTTCACTTACGAATTGTCGCGTTTATATTTACGCTCTATTAAGATAATGTAATAATGCACAAATTTTATTGTAATTTTATTAATCGCGGATTATTTCGAATTCTCACATTCGAATTCGTAAAATAATCATTGCAAAACAGGTTTGCGCTAAGAAAACGGACGCATGCGCGTATTATTGCAAACGCACACACGCCCGAGCGATGCATTTTTATTATTAATTAGGTAATAAGGTTAAGGAACGTTTTTTATAAATCCGAACTTATAAATTACAAAACACTTACGTACAAGGAATTGATTTTAGCGAAGCACACGCGCCGTTATTAACGCGGAGCTGATATTTTCGAATGTTATTAATATACACGCCCTTATAAAATGCTCGTATGTAAATCGAGGTAAGAGGTTTTTTAAGTACATTAATTTTTATTGCAATATTTGTTCAGTTTGAAACCTTCTTTTTATTCAAACGCCTCCATAAAATGTTACTTTATTAACAATAATTTAGCAATGTAAACTTTTAAGGATAAAATGAAGGAATTTATTTTGAACATCTATTGAATGAAAAAACGTAAAAGTAAAAGGTTCATTGACACAACGCGATTCCGTTTCATAAATACAGCATGTGTGATCGGTGTAGTTTAACCCTCATTCAGCGATCGAGCCTCGCATTATCCCAAACCGGTTTTTAATATTTAGTTAGCGCAAAACGCTGCGATTGCGGATTCGCGATTCTAGACATTATACGAAACGCGCGCGCAATCAGACAATCTTTTTTTACGGCCGCATTTTTATGTCCCATTTCACCTCGGATGTACTCGCCGCTGGAGCTAAAGGTCAAATACTTAACGAATTTTGCGATATCTGCGGATGGAAATGCGCAGCGCGATTTTCGTCCGCGAGCAAACTGAATTACATATATAAATATATACATGTTTATATACGTGTATATATATGTATTCGTATTTCTAGATTCGCGCGGTCGATCTCGCTCGGAACCCGCGCAGCGCGCGCCGGATAATATTTCAACTTATCCCGTTCTCCGATTAATCATAAATTACAATGAAAATTATGTTGATGGGTTTTAATGTCGCGTCATAAACTGGACTCGAATTTTCGACGTTTATTACGAGTGCATTATTTATTATACTATATAATCGCGGGACCAGCGCGCGTTTTCGTCTCAACGTCTCAAGACTCAATCAAACGTTTATAACTTTGAAATTAACGTTTCTATCAATCAAATTTGATAATAATTCGATTTAATTTCGCGCGTGCCTGATTACGGCGCTCACTTTTTTTAGCCTGTACCCTTACGCGGACGATCATTATTATTATCGCGTTGATTTACGCGCGTCGCTATTGACATGATTCCGTTAATGGGATTGTTAGTTTTTATTGGACAGCCGGTGATGTTATAATACCGTCAATAGCTATTTTTACACCTAAAACATAAGCCCGTGACGGCCGGGAAAAATAATCACCAACTTGACTAATTATCATATGAATATCTCATTTTCCGACGCCACAATGGAAAATTCGTCGCGGAGGCTTATCGGCGCGCTACCGTAACGAATCCCAACTCATGACGAATCTTTGACACCTCGACTGAATGCGTAGTTTTATTTAATCGGCGCAAGTTTTGTCGCCGGATTCTCAACAGCCGAGTCAGTTATGAAACAGGTACGCTGCTAACGAACTCACACGTTTCATAAATAATTGCGATTTCATTTGCGTCAAAGCGACGTCGCGCGAACAAACTTGTCCGCTCCTTCAAAAGTGCGCGTTTCACGGCACCGCGCCGCGAATGACAATATATATTTATTAAAAAGTTTTATGAAAGCAAACTTTCAAATTTCACCGACATAATTCATTGTAGCGCTGGTCAGTTGGCTACCAGTGGGTCTACATTCCAGTCGTGTGTGGTTACAGTTAATATATGTATATTATGTCAAATTACAAGCGTGGTCAAAATTTATGTGACCGCACGGTGGAAAATTAATTTATTGCCGGCAAGAATTTTTTCGTGTCGCCGGAGCTATTTACTTTTGTGTTCGTAACTTGAAATTAAGTTTTTAAACACCTAAAAAATCACTCGGCGTGTTAATATATATATATAGATATACAGTCTCGTTTGATGCGCGCATTATTCAATGAGCATCAGATTTACCATAATTTTATAAGACATTGTTATAAGTATCTGCTGACAAAGCCTGTATCAGATATACGAACATAATCACTTCGCTCGATATCTATTATTATGTACAAAGTTATTCTTTTCAGTTGTCTATTTTATTGCCTTAAGTCCAGGTGCTTACGAAGCTTAGCATACTCAAATATTTATACTCAATATAAGATTACCAAAACAGTAGAAAATAACCATAATTTTATGGCGCACGATAATCGAGCGCTCGGCGAGATACACAAATGACAGAATTTATTCTTCAACGTCAATTTTGCAATGTTTCAAATTACGCTTTTATCATTGGTTGTTCAAATTTAATGATAAATCGCTCTCGCGAAATTTACGATCGGTTCGGTGTATCGGTGCAAGCAGTACAATCGGTCGATCGTTCTCGGTCGCAAATGTCGCGACCGACATTTGAAACTGAATAAAATTAATTTCAGTGACAATCAATGTCCCGCGCCGATCATTCGTAATGCGCGGAGGAAAAAAAATAAATGTCCGCGAAACGCGGGCACTCGAACAATACTAAATCGGGATTATGTTGGCTTACAATTGGCAATGTTTTATTACTTGCTCCAAGACTCAGACAATGGGTTAATTATCAATGGGTTCATAGTTGACTCGATTGCAAAAAATTAATTGCCTCGATACGTAATCTATTATTGTACCGCACGATCGATACAGCTGGATCGAAGTAAAAGTTGAAAAATGTATATACTTGTGGGAACAACGCGGTGTCGAGTGCATGGTTTTACGCGAGTTAAATTATTATTGTTGTAATAAAACCGAGATGGATTAATTTTTAAGAAATATAATCATTTAGTATAGGTGGGTTATTTATAAAAGAAAGTAATAAAATGTCGTTGAACAGAAAATACTAAATATTTTAGTGCGATGGTGTTAAATAGAGTTAAAAATATACTTTTACACTCTTAAAACGATCCTTTCGTTTCCGGATTTGAAAGTTTTAAATATTAAAAAAGAACACAAAATATAAACTCATTCACTAAATAAGGAAAATATACATTTATTCCACGCGTCTTTGTTTAATTTGTGCACTCAGAAAAATTAAACGTAGAAAATTGATGTTTATATAACACTAATTTGGTGACATTAAAACAAAATTCTAGAAATTACTGTTCATAATAGCACTGAACTAAAAAATAGGAGGAAAATTTGGTATGAAAAACTGTATTTTTACAAGGAAATGATTATTTTTAGGTTTTTACTTTAATGTCTCCAAATTAGTGTTATAAACAGCAATTTTCTACACACAAAAAAATTATATTTCAAATATCTCAATATAAATATTAAAACTAGGTCGCTCTTGCAAATCTGATAAAAATTACTATATTATATAGTAAAATAATCAGATCATGGGAAAAAATAATGATATAAATCCAACACAAAATGATCATGTTGACTATACGGTATAAATTCAACAGAGAAACTTTATAAAAATAAAACAAACAATTTGTTGGAATGAATACGATCGAATTCTGAGAAAAAATAGACGCTGTGTTTATAAACACGGTGTATCTAAAACTGAACAATGAACACACACCTCGCTGTAGATCCAACATATTTTGACTATTTTAAAACTAAACCATTGTTATATAAAGTTAATGCCTTGTTTTTCCCGTGTACAGGATAATTAATTCAATTTACACGCACAGAAATGATACAGTCGAATAAAAGAAATTATTATGTTAAGCGTATTTTGTGAATTTGTCTGTGATGTATATGAGTTCAATAAAATATTTTGTAAATATTTACACTTTACTTGTAACAAAATAATCGAAGTTTAATCATATTTTGTTCTTCTAACGAAACTGTTTGTTTAGTTAAATAACAACAAAACTATTTTGTTGAATAAAACAAAATTTGTTTGTCTCTAGAAAATATTTCTGTGCGTGTACGTAGCATTTTTTATTATACGATATAGTTATTTTTATCAGATTTGAAAGACTATCTTAGTATTACTATTTATATTGCGATTTTTTTAAATATAAAATCACTCCATTTACGTTGAATTTTTCTGAGTGTGTGTTTATATGCTTTCTTTCACGTTTTAATTTGTTCCAAAACATAATCTTTCGTTAAATAACACCGAATCCTAATCCTTTAACATAATATACAAATGAAGAAAGTTTGTAGCTTTTCCTTTACATGCGATGTTTTGCGATTGAGATCGAAGATATTGATTTAAAGTCGATTATGCAAAGAGCAGTTTGCTTCGATTTGTTTATTAAAAACCAATTTGTACTCTACGTGTTTACATCTTGATAACTACCTTTTAATTATCGTTACTTATAATGTTGGTATTTAATTGCCATATAATCAGTGACAAAAAATTGATAGACTTTTCCAGGCATGGATATCCAGACGACCTGCTTTTCAATCAAGAATCCGGAAAATTTATCCGGAAAGAAATGAAACTAGGTAATATTCGTACTATGATGGAATATCTCGGGGAAATAAGTTATTAATTACAGTTGCGTTATATTCTATATCTCATACGCATGCTTTTTTACGAACTGTCACATTTAACCTGTTTTTAAAATCATATATATATTTTCATACAGTGAGGTAAAAGTGTGGGTAGTCTTTTTCAAATTAAACCATTGTAATTTAACAATATTAAAAAGCTGAAACCCCTCTCTGCGCGGAGAAAAATAAGTTCAAAAAATTACAACACGCATAGTAAAAGTAGGATAGACTTGAAAAGTGATTTTATTAAAAAATTATAACTTATATCATATTTACACGCATATTCCACTTTTACTATTTATATACACTACACGCGCAGAAATATTTTGTAGATACAAACAAATTTTGTTTCATTCAACAAAACAGTTTTGTTGTTATTTAACTAAACAAATAGTTTTGTTAGATTAATAAAATATGATTCAACTTCAATCATTTTGTCCTATTGTTGGTGTTTTTTATTAGAATCAACACATATTAAACGCTTCAGTAAAAGTGTAAATGTTTACAAAATATTTTATTGAACTCATATATACTTCACAGACAAATTAACAAAAATACACTTAACAAAATAATTTCTTTAATTCGACTATATCATTTCTGTGCGTATACACTCAGAAAAATTCAACGTAGAAAATTGCTGTTTATAACATTAATTTGGAAACACTCAAGAAAAATTTAAAAATTACTTTTTTTTCTTGTAAAAATATAGTTTTTCATACCAAAGTTTCCTCTTATTTTTTAGTATAATGCTATTATAAACAGAAATAAGTTTTAGAATGTTGTTTCAATGTCGCTAAATTGGTGTTATAAACAGCAATTTTCTAATTTAATTTTTTTGAGTGTAATCATATTTTTGTTAAAATTTGTTTGCATTTAAAAAAATTACCGTTTCTGTATTACGAACTCGGATTTTCATATTCTTAATTGTTTAAACTTAATATTTCTAACAAAAAATCTACATTTAATACGTAGAAATTTATTGGTTTTTCTCAAATTATTACAGTAAATGGTAAATTCTACAGTTTTGCGCTTTAAAGTCCACATCTTAAATTTTCATTTGTAATCAATGCTAAAAAATATATAATATGCATGTCTTATTTAAGACACAAAGCGACTTAATTAAGACGCCTAAAATATTGTGTATTAAGACAGTGACTTAAATAAGTCACTTTGTGTCTTAAAATCGTGACATCTTTTTTTTAACAGTGATGTTAGTATAACAATAGTGAATCTAAGAACATCTTTGAAAACTGACACGACGGTTGATCCGACCGCGCTACCGAATTGCAACAAACCGTGCACAAACGAACATTTCGATAATTGATCGAGCTAATCGAGAATTCGCGTCGATACCGCGTTGAAATATTCAATTTGTTGCTCAAGTTGATATTTCGCGAGCAACGGAGCATGCACGAAAACGGCCCGCTCGACAGATTAATACGCAAAACGCGAAAGACATTTCCTGTCTGTCGCAGCTTGTTAATATTTTTACATAGTATCCCCATTCACTGCAGAAATAATGTATCCACGGTGACATTTAAACTACGGCGGCAACAGCAGCCGTGTTACCCAGGAAGCCAGACATTGATTGCGAAGTATGTATTACCTTAGATGGACCTGTCCACGGTCTCGCCACTTTCCAGGGACAAATTATTTGACCCCCTCTTGGTTCCCCCTCCCCTCGGCGCGCGCGTCGCGCTCGTTCCCTTATCTTTCCTTCTCTCTCTCCGTCTCCGTCGCTCGGGTTTCTTAGCGCGCGCGCTCCGATCGTGAATGGACCGACGCCGTATGAATGAAATAGTAAATATAATTGACAGAAGGGCAAGCGTGGGCAGGCCAGTTCAGTCAGAACGCTCGCTTGAGCAGAACACGCAGGCAGGCGAGAAACGACGTACGACGCGTAGGATCGAGGTCATCACCTTTCTATATTTCAGATTCAAAAAGGAGCCCGTTTCCCCGCTTTCGACTTTTCTCGAAACAATTTTTTGCACGCGACCATCTTCGTTGCGCCTTTTGTCGCGCCGAGATTACTTCTCCTGCCAAACGGCGAGTTTGCGCAACGCGCGTTTATATAGCAGTTTCGTTATGGTTTCGGCGGCGCGTGCATGGGCTTTCTAATGCGGGTTGCGGAGAAAACGGATTCGCGAATGAATTGAGCGACGGAGCCGAATTAATTGGTTGCGAAATCAAAGCGGCGTTTTGCGCTTTGCGACACGGCGGTGCAGATGATTTTGATAACAATGCCGCGACTTTTTGCCGATGCAAATAATTTGAAAGTACTCGGCTTATGGTGCACTCGATTGAGGCGGTGTGTGTGCCGTGAGGCGTTACGTAAAATTAACTTATTTTACCTCAAATTGGTTATAAGTTCGTCAAAATGTACGTTTGTTGGTATTATAGTAATTTAAACATTAAGTTAGCAATTCGTCAATGAGTTATGTATAAAGCTTATTTCAAAGTTAAAAACATTCACTGTTCAGTATGTGTATCAAAATTACACGATGATTTCATTTACATATTTGGTTTATACAATTATGTCGAACGGATATTCAAATAAATCAGATAATAATTATATAAGATAAATGGATTGTATAACTTTTTTATAATCATTTCATTTGTATTATTAATAAAACGTTAATTTAATCTTATTAAGTTATTATTATTATCTCAGTAAATAAAGGTTAAGTACAAAAAATTGAAGGAACTGCGTCAAATAAAATCGATTGTTTTCACAATGCAAACTGGTCCCGATTCACTCATATGTGTACGATTTTATGTGGCAAATGAATTCAGACTCATTAATATGTTAGAAAGGGTATACGTTATGTTATATAGATTGATATAGCATACACAGAATTATACAATCTAACCAAATTATTTATCCATTTAAATGCCATACAGAAATTTTTTGTTTTCTGAGCTAAAATTTGTTGAAATAAATAAATGAATAAATGATTG
The DNA here is from genome assembly GCA_022817085.1 of Psilanteris sp. ZL-2020. NCBI lineage: Eukaryota > Metazoa > Arthropoda > Insecta > Hymenoptera > Scelionidae > Psilanteris > Psilanteris sp. ZL-2020. The sequence goes on from JABFQC010000129.1 coordinate 21,812, forward strand.
TTTATGTAAAGCAACGTATTACACAAATTTTATTGAAAATCTTAAAAATTTAATTTAACAATATAATTTAAGAAAGAAATAAAAATTGTAACACTTAAACAATATTTTTTCTTTTGGAAATTACTATTTTCTATAAATTATAATTTTATATACTTAAAAATACGTGGTATAGAGTTACGATAATTGATTTTTCTTATTGTTCTTCTTCATTACACGTTTTTTTCTTTCTTTTATTAACGGTAATTGATTTCCGTCTTACTAGTTAATATTGCGCTGCAAAACACCTTCAATCGTTTCGCTTATTATGTTTTATTGAATGACTTTCATTTTCGTATATGGAAACATTAGTATTGAAATAATGTTTATAATGTAATACATTAAACATCCATCGACTTTATGAATGAAAATTAGCGTATGAAGAAACGTACGTTATAAGGTTGCGTAAAAAGTTTTGTAAACAGAAATACATTATTTTTCATGAAATCACACATGTAAGATGTTCTTAACTAGTAAATAAATTTGAAATTGATACATTCGATTGCAGATTTACAACGTATGTATATTCTTTGCAGATAGTTTGTTACGAACATTTATATTAAAATAAATTTATATTATAAATTCAATTAAAATAAAATATTTATCACGTGACATTTTTGTTTAATAATTATATTTATATGAAGCCTGCATTTAAAGGCAACAATCTCTTTTAAACATTAGAAAATTTAGTTCAAAAAATAATTTGTTAATATATTTGATGAGAAATACAAAATATTATGAGAAAAAGAACATGAAAAATATAAATACAAATTCAGACATTTTAGGATAAATATTACCTTGGATGTTCGTAATTACTGAATATGTAATTTTGAAGTTGAATTATTGATGACCGTCATTATAATAAAAATGTCGTATCCGAAATGACACTGTTTCTTTTGTATATTTTTTGTTTACCATGACACTAACTTTTTAAACTATTGACGAAAACATTTACGCAATATTTTTACGCATTCATTCATAAAGTTTCATTCAAGAGTGTTTATGAATGAAATTAAAGAATTAATTTATAATTTAATTATGAAACAGAAACACTCATAAATTTCACTTGCTATAAAGTTACTAGTGATGAATAGTTAATTGAGACCTCCATGAAATCTTTTATTCAAATTTTTGGCATACTTAAAGTGAATACAAAGTATTTTATGAATGGATATGTAACCGTTTTTCAAGAAAGTGCATAGCTATTATGATATATATATATATATATTTTACAAAGTAAAAAAATATATTTATGAAAAAAGGAAATAATTTATAGCCATTAAATCACAGCAAATTTTAATCTCATTTATAATATAATTATACAATTAAAATCTGTGAATAAAAATAATAAACTTTTTATATGTAAACATTATATGCGCAGTTCATTTTTATAAACATTATAACGGAAATGAATACTTAATAAGTTTCGCAATTTTTTTATTTAACTTCTTATCAACTAAAATTAAAAATAAACAACAACAAAAACGTGTTAAAATAATATATATATTATCTATATTTATTAAATTAAAGTTATGTGACAAAATAATCTAAATAATAAGTAAGTCTACGTAATTTATATATATTTGTATTCAATTTTAACTTTCTAAATAATAAATAGGAACTAGAAATATTTTAAAATAATATAAATAAATAAAAATATTAAGTTGATCTGAAGATATTAAAGTAAGTAGTTAATAATAAAAGTTTAAATATTAAAAATACTGTTTCTTTTATATACAAATTTTCATTTAGAATATTATTTTTAAAAACATTAGTTTTTTGAGTTTAATTTTTCTCAGGGTATATATAAAATATAATTTGAAAATGACGATATAAAAATGTCAAAACGTATTTAAAGTAAATTAATTTTTTAAGATAAATTAATTTTAAGACGATTTTAATTTCACTACTTATATTATTTAATTTATTTATAACAAATTTTAAATTTATAACAATTAAATGTCTAAAATATTTTTATATATTTTTTGTACAGGCGTCTCATTTAAAAATATTTATTGTAGGTCTTATTTATTACATTTCCCGGCATTTTTTTTGATCATTCGAGCTAACCCAGTTCTACTTAGGCAACCTTTTTTAATTATACGAAAATCATAACGTGAATGAAATTCAGTAATTAAAAACAATCTCTATTTATTTAACCGACATTTTTGAAATTATATTTCAGCACTTATTAAGTTCGTAATTTAGCAAACGATTTTATAAATTATTATCAGTCATTGATTTTAATGCAATTATTAATTAATAAAATCCAAAACCAGCATGATAAATTGATATGGTGTCATCACTTAAATTGCGCTGTTCTTATTTGGAAGCATCAATGTGTTATACAACTTGTATTAAAGAAATGTGTCGATTTTAAAATAACCGTTGTGCTCTAAAGTGAAATGAAAAATTATTCGAATGCCATTTTTAGAATGAAGATTCATTCTCTGACTCATTTTATTTTTAATTCTAAAAAATATTTCTTCAATTTAATTTGATAAAGTCTTATAAAATATATATTTTATGTTTTAAATGGTTTTCAATATCTGGAATTTTAAAGAAAAAATTTTACAAATTTTAAAAAAACAATTCATCCAGTATTGATAAAGAAAACAATTTTGAATAAAAACATTTATGTTATGAATGGGTGCAATGAAATAAATAAAATGTACAGTTTTAATTATCTAATTTATACAATAATAACTGTTAATTGAACAGATAAAAGATAAGTTTGGTTTAAAAATAATAACAAATTTTATTTTTATTTTTAGTAAAACAAGTATTTTAATTACGAAAAATTATATTTTGTCGTTTATGAATCCTATTACTGTTTTATCATGAAAAAAAATAAAAATTATGATATTCTCCTTTATATGATGTAAAATAATATATCTAAATAAAGTAAACATCTTAAATATTATATTAAAACCTGCCATTTTTTTATAATTAAAAATTTGTGTTCAATTATTGTTTTGGCGCTGTTAAGTTTAAATACTATTTTTCGACGAGGAATATTACACAATTAATTGTTTATAATCAATTAATTATTTAGAAAAGAATATTTAATCAAACAATAATGTTTTAATCTAAATCAGTATATCATAACTCAAGATAGGTTTATTACACATATTTAATGTTCATTTATATTTATATTTATTTTTCTTTGTAATTATAGCCAAGTTTTATTACCGTTGATTCTGTAATACGAAAGCGATTTGTTTAATGACTTATAAATGATGTAAAGCTAGGATCCATTTACCTCACCTCATTCCCGATATGGATAACAGTTATGTTCTGCATTATGATACTGAATTATTTGTCAGCTTGTTTAACGTCAAATATTATTTAAGCGCTTATTTTATTTAAAGTGCGCAAAAATTAAAAGCAAAACTCGCGTTACTTAATATAAATAATTATTATAAACAAAGCATACCGAACGCCTGTAAATTATACCCAAATTATACAAATCAAAAAATAAATCCGAATCAGAACCAGAAAAATTGCGTTCGACTTGATGGATACGTGACAAATGTTGCAACAAGCGAGCGGCCAAACCGTGGCTTTTGTTTGAAACTGAACCGCGATATGCGTGCGCTCTCGTATAATAAGTGTTGGTCTATAATTATTTTCAATGATCACATCTTAATATTTGATCCTTCGGCCGGTTAATCTTTCAACGTCATTTTACGAATTTATGCTTGACGGCTTGAAAAGTCGAGCGTACAAAAAAAAAGCTCAGATAAATCCAACCGTTCATTTTACATAATCCGTACAAGAAAATTGCCCATAATTTCACTCAGCGTGAACCATTTTCCTTCCCGTCTTCGTAAGCCATCAAATGATTTTCCCGCAAAAGAAACAAGTCCATCTTGCGCCGTGTATCATCATCATCGCCAACATCATTATCATCATCGCATTAACCGATCCGAGAGGAAGAACAATATAAACATCTTATAGTCGCTAATCAGCGCGGATGGAAAATAACTCGTTGGTGCGTTCATGTCTGAAAGCGTTCGTTAAAAGCGCGAGCATTGGGCAACGTCTCGAACGTTGCGTTATGATAATAGCGCTCAATCCTCGCGCGCAGGATAATGAATGAGTCTCGCGGCGATATGTGCAGCGATTCCATAGATGGAAAGAGAATGGGAGAAAACGAGTGCTTCGTGCGCGATTAGAATTCATTTGTGGCGGTTCGGTATTAGCTGGTGTAAGTGGCATGCGACGCCCAACTGACACGCGTTCAATGTGTGTCAAGATACAAAGCAGACGTTGAAGAAACGGTTTAGAAAACAAGTGGATATATTTTGCCACGCGAATGTATCCCGCGCGGTAATATTCCGCGTCGCAAAATGACGGGATCTTGGTGTTTTAGACGGGGCTCAAAAATGGGGGATTAGGGAGGGGAGGGGGGTGAAGAAAAGGCGCGGATCCAAACACCAAACAAACAAATTTATTTAGGGATGGTTCACGCCGAGAAGATTCTAAATCTTCTAAAATGTGAATTCTAAAATTTGATTCTAAAATGTATATACATTGAGAAAAAAAATATTTAACAATTCATTATATAATACATCAAAAGTGGACGATACGTGAAAACACAAAAAATTACAACATTATACACTGAGAAAATGAAATTGTACAATTTAGTAACATTTTGACACTTCTCATAGGTTAATCCAGTTGAATCCCGTTGTCTCTTTGGCTGACGTCGATTACTATTTAAATTGTAAGACTAGTTCAATGTGAAATTGTACAACTAACGATGTACAAAGTTCCCTTTACAATTTTATTTTCTTAGTGTATATTAAAATTGTCTACATAAACTTGAATATATCTATTTATGTGCATTGTCAATTTTACTACATTATATAGTAATTTTTGTTGTATTTTCACGTGTCGTCTATTTTTGATATATTACACCGTGAGAAAAGAATGTTAAATTCACAATCTAGATAATTAGATTTGAATAAACAGATGCTCAATATACTAGTCAAAATGGTAGGTTATGTTCAATATGTCCTTTAATAAGAAATTCGTTTTACAATCTCTGACAATCCAGAACGTTGAATAGAATATTTGGATTGTCATCGCAGCTACAATCTATAATTATTCGATTTAACAATCTTAGATACTTAACCAAACTGTTTAGATATTTAATTCAACAATCTATTTCTCTCAATATATATGGTAAATTGTTAAACATTTTTTCTCAGTGTTTAGTTGGTACAAAGGATTTGCTCAAATTGTTGGATTCGAGGAATTGGCGCCACCAACGCCTTATACCGTATTTGTCAATGAATGATTACGGAGACGAATATTTTCGTATGAAATTTAAATCGAGATGAAATGGCTTGAACTCGAGCGAAATATATATATATATATATATATGCGTGTGTATATATAAGCGCAGTTCGGTTACGCGAGAATAATGACACTCTTTCAATACCAAGATATATGATATACAATTTGTTTTTGCATTCGCTGTAATCCATAAGCGCGAAACGCTGCTCCGCGGATTTCTACATCGCCTGGACCTGCGACTAGTCTATCGCGTGGGCGACCGGAAACCGTTCCTTCCTACCGTCTTTGGAGCTGTCATACCTGCGGAGAGGAAAGAGACTCCGCAGCAAAGACAGTCACTGTAGTTTATTCATCATCTTGGTACCCTTTCATGCGCGTCATCCTACAGTTACGGAAGAAAAAACAACAACACAGATCTCGCGATGATATAATGTTCACTTTTGTTCTTTCATTATCATGTATCTCACTTTTTACACGGCGCATAAAAATGTTTTAATCGACGATGATTGATGGTCTTATTAATGAGACGCGAGTTAGGAATATTAATGAAAATTATCAATCAATGATTTATGAAGGTATCGCACGAGTGATTGTTTAATTAAACTCGCGGTGGAAAAAAAAGGGAGAAAAAAGTAAAGCCGATTTTTAATTACACAATTATCGTTTGACGAAATTCCGTTTGACACCGGCAAAAGTTAAGGACGACTTTTAATTCGATCGCAGGAATTCGTGAATGATTTGATTTGTCAAGCTTAGTTACACTTCGTTTGTTACAATCAATTTCGCATAATTTATTCCGCAATTTATAAAACACTACCGCTATCGTGAACAGATACAAAAATTTAATGATATAAATGAATGAAAATTCATACGTGACAGTTGCGCTGAAATACTATTTAATTGTAACCGTTTGCATAATGCGACTGGAAAAAGTCATCGCGCCGCGCTGAATAATTATTCATTTAATTCAAAATAAAACGCGCGAATGTATATTTTAGATTCGGACGGCGCAAAAATGTTTCGCCAATAATTTACGGTCTCATAATTTATTAGCACTCCATAACCGCGTTATATAATGCGCTTTAATTTGCCACGCGTGTGATTATTTCGTCAACCTAATCTTACGATTGTGTAAACTCTGTTTCTCTAATTGTAACCGCGAATTACATAATATTCGTTTGTTGGATTCAAAGGCAGTGTCACGCACTCGGCGACAACAACGTGACAAACTTGGCCGATATAGTCGCGCGATAGCGATTCAAACAATACGAATAATATTCGCGTCCCTCTCGTTTTGCACAGAACTTACGACGATACCGTCGGGCGTTGTGTTTCGAATACGCTAAACAACGTGTCAATTTATTTCCACAAACGTTTGTTAAATTACTCGATACGATTTCGCGCGATATGATATTATGCCGAGTTGCATTTATTTGCACGACTTCGTCCGCTTTGTCGTACGATTTTCTCCTCTTACGAGCGTGCTAAAAGGCGCTGCGAGTATATTTATATACGTAAGTCTGCGTTGTCAGTCCGTACGCGCGCGTGTATATATATATGCACACACACATATACACGCGTACCAGATCAAAAGCCATACCATCAACTCATCAATATCGATAACCGAGAGCGAACCGAATCGCAGAGACCAAGTTCGCCGGATTAAGTAAATTATTCGCGTCGCCCTCCGATTTGACAAATTCAGTTTAGCGGCGCTGAGGTCCGCGTCGCCCGAAGACAAGATCCGCAGCCGGAGCGAGCGCGCGGCCAAGGAAGGGCACTCGAATGTGGGAGGGATAGTTTCCGGTCGCCTACGCGTATATCCACGACACGGGCACTTGGCTCGCAAGTGGCAGGACAACGAGATGCGAGGAGTCGAGCGAAAACATCGCCTTCGACCCCTGCGAGCGAGAGAGAGGGAGAGAGACGGATGCGCGCCGTCAACTGCAAAAATCTTCTACCCTTAACTCGGCACTGCGCGTTTATTAGCGCGACGTACGCTCTCGCGCCAGGTCATCTCAACTGTCGTATCCCTTAACGAGCTGCTACGTGCTATAGAAGCGTTGTATAAAAATAATAACACGACACAGCTCGAGTCAACATACGGCCTTTTCTCGCTCCGAGGTGTCAACATTACACGTATAACTTATATTGATAAATAGATTATATACAGGTAGGAATATCTTTATACGCGCACGATATTTACCATTTTTTTTTACCGAACTATCTGTCGTGTCGTTTAAACGACCGGCGTATTGTTAATCGTCGTTTTCGTTGTAACGCGGTGCTCGAATTAATTGGCAAATCGAATTAATGTTTTGCGATAGTAATAAGACCGTGCGCGCCGTAATTGGTGTGCGCTTAATTGGTTGCATTTTTGTAATTTCACGAGGTACGAATCTGCGGATGATCCGGTCGGTGCGATATTACTTGACTGCGCCACCCGCAGTGGTATTTTTGTAGGCGATTAATGTAAGGGGTAAAGGTAATGGTTCGGTGTTGTTTATTTAAATTAATAAACAATTTGTTTGATTTAAAAATAAAAATTTGCGAACAATAAGTTTCGTAAATAATAATAAATAAAAATCAAACTAGTAAGTAAAATAGTTATTGTATATACAGATGAAACATCGAACTGGTTTGCACGTTCTCATAGCACGATTCCGATTCTCATAACAGGACAGTTCTTAGAGTGTATAAAACTCAAAAAATGGTTATGACAAAAGGTCGAACGTTAACTCGACGCAATAGTTTTGCAAACGCACACCGCTTTTAACGAGCAACTTTTCAATTTTATAACGCCGAACAATTTCGAAATAATTTATTCGCACACGATCACGTTTCCTTTGAAACCGCTGAATATCTGACTCGAGGCCTTGAACGCAAAGGATGATATACAATGTGATAACAGCTAGGTTATTAAACGTAACATATTCTGTAAGTATACGTATTTACTTGTAATAAATAAATCAGCTTGTCAAATTATCTAACCCCGTTCGGGCGAGACACGCGCACGAGTGGATCAGTTAAATAACGTTTGAGACTCTTTTTTTCTTTTTTTTTTTTTTTGGTGATCGCTAAGAAAATCCTGTCCCTGAGGAAAAACGGTGCCCGATCCACCACCTAGTCGTGCGAGTGGCGTATACATACTTGAGCGTGAAAATACACGCAACGCACGTTCACGCAGTCCAAAGGATTTAAAATATTATGGGGGGTGGGCGTTCACCTCATACATCTTCCACAGCTAGTGTAAGTCTAATTTTAATGTGTTCGTGTACGGCGTTGTATATAAGTAATTGTGTCTATATGTCGCGTGCGCGAGTATATGCGTGTTTATATTTATATATATACATATATATATATGTACATTTATATATATATATATATATTATACACATATACGTAATTATATGTATGTATCGGTGGTTGTTCTTGAGGAACAGGGTGCGGCCCAACCCACCATTGTTAAGTTACCTACCCATATTACTGTCGAGATAGGTATATGTGCAGACGTACACCATATTAGCATCCATGATGCAGGACATAGCATTTTTTTGTACCAATGTTTGTGGTCAGTCCTTTGCACACGGGCGATGACGGTATACAAATCTAGGTTTCCCATTCTGACACTAAACTAAATTCTCGAAATAAAACATACGTTTCTATTATACGCTTGACGTCGTAAAAATTAGGAGCATTGTAATTTAGTTATGGCTTATTAGAAGAAAGAATAATACTGTTGTATATTTAATTTAAGATTAAGATTTATATGAAATTGTATATTTAAATAAACTGTGAGGGGCAAAAAATGTGTATTTCAATAATATCTAATGTATTTCGTGGGTAACAAAAATAGAGTAAAATTTACTATAAATTATTTATAGAATATCAATTATTATATTATATTATATTATATTATATTAGGGATCAAATCATCTCACGATTACTTTTTTTTTTTTTTCATTGTATATTAAACTTTTAATTTGTATAATTAACTTTTGAAAGAAATCAGATTAAATATAATTTTGACGAATTAATTTATCAACTTACATTAATAACACCAATAGTCTTAAGGAAAATCGAATTTTTTTACACTCCAAAGAACGAAAGATAGAAATATTCAATTTTCCACGTTATAACTTTGAATTAAATTGCATCGCAGTTATTTATTATTTTACGCGCAAACGCTATATATCCTTTTTGTCAAATTTAACACTGAAAGCCATTTTTCTCAATTGAATTGGAAAACATCTAACACTTTTTCGTGTCCCAATGGTAAGAGCTATAATTTAAATTACACCGGTATCAATCTGACTGCACTTTATGGATCGCATTTTATCGCAACTGATTGGGTGGTGAGATAAAATAATACTTCGTAATTAGTTATCAACGGCTATCGCGATATTTTTTCTCGATAATTGCTATGTTCAAATCAATAAATATATATGATTTTAACATGTAAAAAGTGTACATAATCCTTTTAGGTGATAAAGTAGAATAATGATTGTAGGGAAAACTATTTCCGAGGCTGCAATTCGACGCATTTATCGCATTAGACTATTTTTTAAGCACATTCCAGTCAAACGATAGAGGCAAGTTTCTAAAGTTGTTGATTACATTTTAATGTTAATCGCGTTAAGTAAGTTAACAAATAAATAAAACACATAAAAAGCTCTCGTTACGTGTGAAACAATTGATGTTTTTTTCTTCCCGGTCAAAGGAAAGTTTTATACGATTAATCACGGTAATTTCATTGAAAAACATTGTTAAAAAGTTTATTAAATAAAATATTTCCAGATAAAGCAGTAAATTTCTTCGTAAAAAACGTAAATTTTTCTTTTAAAAAGAACAATTGTCGCTTAAAAGTCCAAGATAGTATTATAAATAGTAATTTTTCATGTTTGATTTTTCTCAGTTTACATATCCTGTAAAAGTGTGATAATTTTACGAAAAATTTTACGAGCTTTTAATAACCGATTTTGTCAATTTTTGTAAACTTATCCTACACAGAAAAAATGTTCTATTAAAAATAACCGTGTCAAAACAACACTTTGATGCGATGTTTGTCAACAAAGAATGATTACCGTTGAAGCAGTCAAAATATAGGGAAATCAAAATAATGTTTATGATATTTAGAGGTAATTTTTACGTGTTGACAAACATAACATCAGAGTACTGTTTTGGCACAGTAATTTTTAATAGAAATTTTTCTCAATGTACGTTTAATATGTCGTTTATCCATCGCTAATTCGTAACATCATTTTTGTCGGTGACAAAAGTTTTTGATTGCATTTGTTTTAAATTAAATGAAATTAAATTAACCATGGGTAATACAACTTCAAACGCGATGCACGCACTCACGCACGCGCGCACAAATGATATTCATATTTCGAATGCGGTATTATGCTAATTCGAATAAATCGATACTCGGTGGACGGACAAAATAAATGCATTGTTTGATTTCATCATAATGTTGTTATATGTAAATAACCGTACGGCGTACTTTTTGTTTCTAAATGACTATGGATAAAACACCAGTCGTCCGTATTTTGTTCTAAAAGTCATGGCGCATTTACACGCATCACGGTGCATAATTTAATAAGACGGAAAAATGGATCAAACATAACACCTTGTGCGTGTTCGTAGATAGCACTCCGCGATCGAGTGCTTGCTTTCTTGTATGATCGGTTATTTACAAATACATGCATTTTTTCCGTGTACAAATGTCAAGTCGGTAACGTTGTTATGCAAGCGTTCAAATGCACGCCGCGCTTGGTTCCATTTCTGGCCTTAATACACGACAAAGGAGGATATTTATAGTCGTATTTTTCGGGCCTGTTTCACTTCATTGGAAAAAGATTCGAGTGTTCCTTTTGTGTGCGCGCAGGTATTAATTTGGTTCACTGGCAATCCGAATGATCAATCCGTCTTAATGTTTTGACAAATCGTTGATTCACAATAAATGTGAATCTGCCGGTTGTAGGTGGTCCGCCTTTATTATGTATATATCGTTACAATAAATTAATAACACAATAAAATAATTAGGTAACATCCGAGTCAACGTTGCTTTTACGTCCATTCAATGATACGCCATTTGAATGCTCACTTTCATACGACACCCGACACTTCGTCAAATAAATTTTCTCTTCTCTTTAAATGGATTTCCCCGTAAAGCGCCATTGAGCGCGCCGATTTGAAGCGGTACCGAATTGTACGCGCGCATAATCAAAGTACTCGACTTTTTCCCTTTATCAATACGTTGATTTACCGTGCAATACACGTCGTTCCTCGTTTTCGTCCGAGCCGGGATATTTTGAAACAAAAATTGACGCGCTCGCTCGGCTACGCATTTCACGTTTGTTTTCGTTCTCGGCCGCCGCGCTCTTTAATCACGGCCCGGCGTTCGTAGTAATAATAATAATCATAACGAATGATAATCCGATAGGACATTAGTCGCATTAATCAGCCGTAATTGGAGTGTAATGTAGTTTTACCGTCGAATGAAGCGGTGAACCGAACTGTTAACGCGATGGCGCATTTGTTTGGCTGTATCTATGCAGATGTAAATATCGACAGGTTGATTAAATAATTCCGAAAAAGTAAATGAACGCGCGGCATGAGATGCGTGTACACGACTGTATCGGGAGCGAGAGCGTGGCGCACGGCCGGTCGGCAAATAAATTGTCAGCTCGTAAAAAAGGGAGTATCGACGGCACGAGCGCGACTTATTTACCTGGCGTGGAAATAAGGCGAGCCTGAAATCTTTATACCGGATGCACTATCGTGCGATACATGTAGCCGCGACGATACGCGAGATGCAGCCTGAAAAAGACCGTGATATCTGGCACATAAATTCGAACGTGCAAGATAGGTCTGCTCTCTGTATTGTGTTACATACATTTATATGTATCTATAAGCAAATGTCTTTATGTTTTTCGATATGCATTTTTATTATTGCCGTGCAGATTAAGCGCCTTTTTATTCGCAGCCACGGCTAATAATAATGTTTTTTCGTCTTTAATTACGCCCGCGCCAACCGAGCAGTGCTTTTCTTTTAATTGTAATCCGCGATTCGGTCGGCAGTGCGAGTGTGCGTGTTACGTCTATATATGCGGCTTTTTGCATTTGCATACGGGTCGGGTATGCGCGAGATACAGTCAAATGCATTTTCATTTGTTTGCAGCGAGGGAAGAAAAACCGAATGTTTACGCCAAAAATTGAACAATTTGACAAACGGTCGTTGATTAGAATCAACGTTAGAAAGTGAACTTAAATACGTTAGTGTTGGATTTCTTTTGAGTGATTATATTTTTATGGAGTTAAATAACTAACGTAAGACCATAAGTCCGTTTCTTATATATATATACATATATATATGTATCTTTAAAAATGATCTATTTAAATTCTCCCGTGGATATGGTTTTACGTCGAATAGAATTTAATTATTTCTGTCGCAGTTGTTAATATGTTTATGAGCATGTTTTTATGTACGTCTACATGTATATTTTATTCGCCGCGATATAAAGCTTCCATAGTTAAGTGTTTGTAATTTAATACGCAGTGTCGTAAAAATGTTTATGGGACCATTTTAATGATATACTAATTCCTTTCTATTAATTTGCTCGAACTTCGGTTAACGTAACGTATTTCGATTCAATAAAAATCCTAAATTCAATCAAAGTGTCCTATTAACGTGCATGGGAAAAATTGTAATCTCAATTTCGTAGATCAATTATTATAACAAAATGCTACGTTTTTGTACACAAAACATTGTAATTTTTATAGAACGAAATCTAGTTTGTTACGCAACGTTTAATAGAATGCAATGCTTTATTCATAGACGAATTACAAGACAAATGAGACAATAATTTTAATGTCTTATACATATTTATGAAAATCACGAAATTCTTTAAACCTTGAATATCATAAAATAATCGTATTGTTTTTAATAAATAAAGTATACGTAGTGACTGATCATGACCATGGTCGTTGTTTTATATTTCGTACAAAAAGAGTTTGAAACTTTACAACAAGATCAATTTGTAATTTTAATTAATAAATTTAAAAAAATACAATATTTTAATGTGCTTTATCAATATAATATTACTTACTTATTTAAACATCAGATTTGTATCAAAACAGTACATCAAGATGATTTACTTAAAATTCTCATATAATGAAAATTGCACAGAAGGTCTGAAATTTGGACTTATTTTAACATTCGAAATATTAAAAAATGTTCTATTTAATTAGTGCTGTTACTTAAGTCGAATTAAATATCATCTTTAAAATATTCTTAAAAAACTATATAAACTAATTTTAAACTCAACTAAACCACTAAATAAATTTAATCTGAACAAGGAAAACATTAAATTGACCATAATGTTAACTTCTTTATGTGATTAATTGATCATTTGACTTCGGTTGTTATAAGATTTAACATAGAAACAATAGAAATAACTACCTTAGTTACTAATTTTTATAAAAACTAAACATTTTTCTCATTCTCGCCATAACGCTCTGTTATTTAGGCCAACTTATTTGAATCAAAATATCTCGGCTTTGAGATATAAGAATCACTTCAAATTTTACCAAAAAATAGGTAATGTCGTCAACAATAATTTATTTATTTATTTATAATAAATAGCCTTAGATAGAATTAATCCCTTTACATTTGGATAAAATTAAAAAATAAAAACCGTGGATCAAATATTTGCGGTATAAATAATATAATATATAATATATATATCTTATAATATTATATATCTTATAAATTTAAACAAAATCTGTTCTTTTTGCGAAAGCGATACAACCACCTTAAAGCGAATAAAAATATGACGGATATACAATCAAATTAGGAAAACATTACGTATAAAAATATCCAAGTGTTACACTGTAAAAACAAGTGTTCTGAAAGTGTTTTTCAAACGCTCCTATTTATTAAAGTGTTCTTTAATACTAATGTTTGTATACATCCAAATAGAACGTTTTAAACGTTTTTAAATAATAACGCTTATAAGTGTTCCAAAAAGCTTCAAAAACGTTTTCTACGGAACACTTCTTTTTACAGTGTATTTGCACTATAATAT
>JABFQC010000130.1:0-36185 GCA_022817085.1 Psilanteris sp. ZL-2020
ATTTGATTCTCCGTGCACTTGCAACAGGTTCTCGTACGAACGAGTATTGATAATTATTCTATGCTAATACGTTAATAAAATATATATAAGAACTGCGTGGCTCATATATGTTTCGCAGACGCATTACATCACACACAAACGAGCCATACGCGAACGAACACACGGACAAACGCACAGCCGATTTACGCACGACAGAACGGTTTGAGTGAATGACTGATCCGAGTTGATTGTCCGTCAGTCCGACGCGAAATTAAACAACGTAAATATTAGAACAAAGTTGTCGATCGGAGCGCGCGACCGAACCGGCCGGCCCCGTTTCGGGCCGCAGCTGCGACGGTGTTTGTTGTTTACAAAAAATGGCCGCGCGTTTAATCGACGGGCCGGACGATCGCGGCGTCTCGATGCGAGCCAATTGATCGTTCGAGATAGAAAGCCGGGGAAAAAGTAAATGAACGATAATGTCCGCGGAGTCAGTAGGCACGCGGGTTAATGAAAAGGAAGAAAGGACGCGCGCGATCTGCGACAAACAAGGACCGAACGTTCGCCAAACAGAGGAGGACGCTGGGTATTGAAGCGAGCGCGCAAATCCGAGATGCAAACAGACAAAGAGCACCCAAGTTCGCAATTTAGCATCGGTACACAGAAAACAGGCTGTACAAGCGAGCGCGCAATATTTACGCGTAGCGTTACATAATTTAGCATCGCGGTTGTCACATAAGTTAGAGCCCAGTTCGGTCGGAGTAGCTATAATTTAATCGCCGTGGGTTATATCTCAGCAACACTGGCTGCAGCACTTCGCATCCTTGCGACGAAATGTTCAAAATAGAGGAACAGGCGATTGCTTTTAAAGCGGAACGCGCGAGTTATCATTCTCCTTCTTCTACCTGCGATCGCGTCGCGGTCTTTTTCTTTTTCTGTCACCTTGCGACAACACCGGCACCGGCCGGAGACGCGGATCGTTGTGTCCGCAAAATCAAAATGAGCGATCGATTACACGATAAAGCGCAGGTACTTTCATGAAACGATGAACAAACAACATTAAGTCCAATCAAACCCCCGAGATAAGCGTTACGAACGAACAATTAAGAAGATTGCTGGTACGATTTATTGAATTAAGTACTGAATTTATCATAGAACTGGTTTCTTAATCATTTAGGGATTTGTCGAAACATACGATCCAAGCCTTTGGTCGAATATTCGATCAGCGCTGTACGAGTTCATTTCATTTTTAGCGAGGCGCAGTATACCTTTGAGGGACGTATAAATTATAATGAATGAAGCAATTATCAAATTAAATTATTGACAGGCGTGCGTATTTTAGACGAGACATTGATAAGCAGAGGAGGATATATGGAAGTTGATAAAATAGTTTAATACTGCGAGTTGCGGTTGTTTATTTTTTGGGTAATTGTTTTTGGTTTTTATTTTTCGATTGACGAAAGATTATTGGGAGACGTATTCTGTGGTTATGGTGCAAATCAATGTAAAGTTGAGTGGATGTTTTATTGTGAGGTATTAAATTAATTGGGGACGTGTTAAAATCAAAAATGTCCAGAAATTTGATTATTCGAATGTAAATTTATACGTCGTTACGCAGTTTGTAGTCGTTGGTTTTGTTTAGGAATTTAAATTTTTTTTTAAGTTGTGCATATGAATAGTGGGTTAATGTTTTTATTTTATATTGTGAATTTAGTGCAAAAACGAGAAGTTAATTTTAAAATACAATTTTGTTTTAACATTTTTATTATAAAAGCTCATAATTTCATTTTTGTTCTATATCTTAATTTTACTTTAAAATATATATCTATATATTCAGTGTTTTAAAATAAGAATTATAAATAATTATAATATAACTACAAAATAACTAATATATAATAATATTTTATAACTATAACATGTTTAAATAAAATTTAATTAAACATTTTTGAAAAAAAACATGAACCAAGTATGATTATATATAGTTGTTTCAATCTTCTATTAATTAATTGATTAATTAATTAATTTTAACAGAAATATATGTTATTATTAATTATTCTTTGTATTCACGTGTTTATTATTATTATTATTATTCCACCAAAACATTAAATATCTTAAGTTAAAACGATAATCGTAATAATTGACTCGACTAATTTTCATTCTTTTTGTGACTTGTCTTTTGTCATAAAAACGCATCCGTTTGAAAATTTGTTAATCATGCGCAGACAAAAGGCAACGCGGATAGAAGACAATAAAGTCGCAATCTGATAATGCACATAAATGATTTAACAAATCATAATAATTTATTCAAAAAATCATGCATCGCGTTACAAATCAGGGACCTGACTTGCTTACTCATTCAGATTAAAACAGAATTTTTAAAACTTAAAACCAGATTTGCCACATGCAAAATACTACGTCTATTGTCTTACTATCCTTTTTTTAATCATAAATATAAAAAACATTCGTCCGTATAAAAAAATCCACATATATACCGAAAATAAATAAATAGAAGGTCGAGTTAAATAAACTATATTATATATATATATATATAAAATACATATCAGTTAAAATTTAATGCTGACACGACCTAGCAATTTTTCCTTGATTTTCAATTTTTCACGATGTTTACGCAACCTTTCATGACAAACCACAGCAGAACGCATAATAGCGTACATTTTTCCCGGCAATACGAAACTCTCTTACACGCGATATATTTACCAACAGATTTCTAACCGCGCCTTATATCTACCACTTTATTTACTTCGTCAACTCAAATTCCACTCGCTCAATCTCATACGCAGACTAAGATAAAGTGGTCATTTGAGTTCCCACGGCAAGTGAAGTCATCAGTGGACAATGTACAATGTACCTGTTACTTTACAATGAAATGACAAGTGACCCTGCAGCGGTGTGTCTACATCTGGTCAACACGTGAGGGTCCCCGGAGAGTAGTTGCCAATGCTTGACAAGTTCCATCAGTGACCTTGCACCTGAACAACAAAACTATTTCCCGAATGTTTTCAATCTGCGTGTTAAAGTCATTCATGTACTTCAGGTGGTGACAAAATTTTGCCATTGACTGGTAAATCAGAGTTTGGCACGTTTCGCTCGGTAAAACGTGGGAAAATCGCTTGGAAAGTAATTATTTCAATGAAATAACCTTTAATACCAGCAAAGTGTGAAAAGTTTTCCGGAACAATTACTTTTTTTAGTAATATATCATATCCAGACAATTCTGTCACTATAATGCCCCGACGTGTTTTATTTTATTTGATATACGAATATTTTGTTTTGTTTATTGTAAGTACAATTACATGTTTACGTGTTTAATATTCATATTATATATTATAAGGATTTATTGCGACTCGTACTGCGTTAGGTTTGCTGTTATGTTATACATAAATGTCTTACGGGTATTGATATAAATTAATTGTAATTAAAATGCTCCGATTTTATAACGTTTCAAGAAAATGTCATTTTTTATTTGCAGTCAATATTAGATTAAGAACTTGGGCAAAGTAAAGTGAAATAAGCGGCTGTTTATTTTGATTCAAGATTTATAATACTGTATAGAAATATAGGTTAGTAATTGGATTCTGGGGTGAATCATCTTGTTGCTGATTTACAACCGAGCGGGGATAAAAGCTATGTGGCTGATGTCCAGAACTGGTAGGGCGTGCGTTCCGCGACTAACGCCCTCTATCTCTTTTTTCCAAAGTAAGCAAACGAATTATGACCACCCGCTACGTCGCGTAAATACAGCCACCAGCCAAAAAGACAGGTCATTATATAACTACCTGCATTCAGTCTCACAAATAATAACACAGACGAAACCTGACATTAGTTCGGGTCTTGGAAAAATAAACTGCGTGTGACTCGGCCGTCTGAAATCAAGTAGCATTTGAGTCAATGATTTTTCTCGTTAACGCAAGACAAACAGATTTAAATGTTGGGAAAATATTTGAAATTAATTGAATTGCATTACGTGTGCTTCGATGAGCAAATAATGCTTCGGAAATTTGCTTTTTCATTTTGAAACAAAATTTGTTCGCTTTTTAGTTTTCAAGTGTATTCTTTAACTGTCGTATTATTGTAACGATTTAACTTGTAATTTTTACAACTAGAAATAAATATTATTAATTTTAGGTACTGTTACTTTTGCATTATTATTATATTTTGGATCAGATATAAATATTTGAATGATAATGGGTTATACAAAGTATTAGAATAATTATAGTTTTAGAAATACGGTAAATTATAGATATTTTTTTTCGATTCGATTTTGTTCGATTGTGATAATAAATAATTAAAATTTACTTACATGTAGAAGAAAAACCCGGTCAAATTTATTGTAAGTATCGCAAACATTGTTAAATATAACTGGCGGGTAAAAAATTTCGGTTAGAAATTTCCGTATATTTCAGTAAACATTGATGCATGTTTGTAAATATACAGGAAATTCATCAGTGTTTACTTTACCGTTCGGTCATTTCTAACACAAATTTTGTTGTTTTTTTTCGTCAGTTACTGTTTTAATAATATTTACTACGCCTCGAGTAATTTTTAACCGAATATTTCTCTGCGTATGTAAAATGTAACATATACAATACAATTTATTACATATTTTAATATTATATTAAAACAAAAATGTGTTTATGAAATAAGTTTTTTTATATTTATATAATACAAAATTGGTCTATAAATTATTATTTATCTGCAGAATAATAATTTCTTTTCAATTTTGATAAATAAAAATATAACTTATTTTACGTTAATAATATTGTTACAACTGAAAAAAAAATATTTGTATGAAATAAATAAATGAGCAGAATAAATAAAGTTACTAAACAAACAATTAATATATCTTATTACATATGTAACAAGACTTATATATTCTGTATTCTTTTCTAAATCTATAAGTTGAACGAGTTATTTGTGTGACAATAGTGAGAGATGCAGATATTTTATTTAAATTATTATATATACTAAAATGGTTGGCGTAATGATTAACGCACAAACAAATGTAAAACGTATCTAAACTTTACAGACGGTGGTGGAGAATTTTGTTATCTAAGTCCTTTCAAATCCGGAATCTTTTCCGAAACATATAAACACATAAAATGAAACTGAAAATAGGAAGCACGCCGAAAGTAATCAACCCTTGTTTCGGATGGAACTTTCGGAAAGTGTTAGGGTAATTAAAGCTTAAATTGCAAGTCTATCCGCGACTTAATTCCTGCTTTATTTAATGCGTGTTTAAAAGTAATAAAATGGCACGACAGCTCGAACTGCGGGACAATCAAACTCGAAACTCCGCAGTGAACAACCGCATTATCCGCTCCGGCATCGTTTACCTCCAATGATCGAGTAAAGAAGCAAAAGAGGCCAAACGTTAATTCCTGATTATCCTCCGCGCAAAGTTCAAATTCTCCTCGTCGTGATCTTCGTTTCCGCTCACGCGCATTTGTCGCGCGACGCAGTTTTGTTGGCAAAAAAATGTAATAAAAAAAGTACGAAAAAAGGACGAAATTCTTGTGACACCAAAGGTGCATAATTTTTCACTTTGTACGTAACAATTTTGCCTCGCGTAAGACGCATAGCCGTCCGCGCTCGGAACACAAAAAAGTGTACCAAGTTTAATGACGAAAGTTTTGTTGGCAAGAATGATTCTTCTTCTTCTTGTTCTTGTCGCGCGCAGGACTTATGTAGATCCCCTCAGTGTTGTAGGAGTATATCAGTTCATTAAACTTGGGGTCAATTCTCATTTTCAATGTAAAGCGCAGCGATTTTGCGATAGATGCGAGCGTCTCCGAGGAGCTCGAGCTTTTAATTGGACCGTTTCTTTCGCGCCGGTGGCCCCAGGAGTACGATCGAAGTCACGAGGCATAGCAGGTTTTACGTCCCTTCCGATCAAGACCGGGATCACACTTTTAATTCATTTTTTAACTGAGTTCATTTTGTCGACCGAATCGGAATTATAGCAAGAAAAACGTTTTGTACGGAGTCTATGTGGTCTGAGGTTTGCTGGAATATTGGTTTTTGATGAAGTTTTATTGTTAGGGAATTGAACTTGGAGGCACTCTAGGTAGTACCAATTTTACTCAGAGCGTTATGAAGCAATTTCATTGTAAGGATATTTTTCAGGAGAAGAAATTAGAGCAGATATAATTAGAACGTGTATTTCAAGGAAATGATTGAAAGCTTCAAGCGGGCATTTGTAGAAATATACATTGCCAGGGGCAGAAAAATTTAATCGTATTATATCTTAATATATATATTTCGATTTAATATTCAAATACATAATATTTACGTGAAATGGTTTTTGGTAGTGAATTATTGATGGTGTTTATAGTAAATCATAATTTGTATCAATCTTAATACGCATTGTATAATTTATAGTGAATTTACGAAAAAAATTGAAGTATTTTGATATAATAGTACTTTATAGAAGAAATTAAATAATAATGAAATCGATTAATATCTATAGTTATTTCTGTTGACATGTTTATAATGCTATTAAATGACTATTTTTATAATATACTGTTTTTACTCGATAATCAAAATTTCTATATTGATTTGATTATAACTATGTATAATGTTTATTAATATAAAAACATCATCCAACACCTTTGCATACGTAATAATTATTAAAACTTTTTCAAGACAATCTTTACATTAGAGAAAAAAATAATTCCTCTACGTAACGGTAAATATATATGTACATTACCATCTACCTAATGCTCTTAGTCATAAGTTAGAGAATCGACGATTTTATTGCCGATTTTATTGCGTCTAATATAATCTCTTTATTATCGTATTTTTATTATTATGATTGGAGAACCGAGACTGAAGTGGTTAATTCTTTAAGTTCTATAAAAAGTTGTATTGTATCAGCGACACAAAGTCAGCGATAATTTCGTGCACCTTTTTATTAAGGTTTGTTATAAAACACCTTATCGTAACGAGTCTCCGTGCCTTATAAGTTCCCTAATTAACCCCATTATTTACACGGAAATTCAATTTTTCATAATTGCACGCGATCCATTATTTTCCAATGAAGCCCGTGTCTAGCGGAAAACGAATGGCCTCATTAAATTCGGGGAGAAAGGAACAGAGTGAGAAAAAGGCCGAGACCCAATTGGCCGTAATGGTCCTAAACATACGGTATCTTGGCGTTATTGCTTATCACACTAGCGGTGCCTACAGCCGTCGAAAACGGAGCGCGGTGGCGGCTCACGTAGCTCCGAATGAGTGGTCATAAACGTAAAGCGTGTTCTTTTAAGTGGGGCGCCTTTAAAAAGATCGCCTCGGTAATGTATGATTGCCCGAATTGGGGATCGAGGGTTCCTTCGTGCGTGGGAGAACGATAAAAAGAACAAGACGCGACGCGAAAAATAACAGCCCGAGAGAGACGCCGCGCGCGAGAAAGGGATCACGTAGCTGAAGGGGAACAGTAATATTCTTGAACCCCCAAGAGAAGACTTACTGCAATAACCCTCACGACTCAAACTCAAAAGCCCGAATCTCTCTTTTCATTCCGTCTCCTTCCGCCGTCGCGGCCTCCTTCCCGCCCTGTTTTTCTTTCATTTTCTCTCTCGCTCCCTCGCCCTCCGCATCTCGGATTCGCCCCTTTTTTTGGCTTTTCGCGCTTCATCCGTCTCTGCCTCCCACACGAGACTCTAGGACAGTCGCGATAAATCTCGCGTACCTTTAAAATAGGAGAGCACAGTCGCATAAACTACCGCGAGAGGTAGATGGGATCTCGCAAAAAGCCGCGAACGCCCGGTCCTGTTCTTTATTAAGAGCCGCGGCGTGAAGACGCATGGGAATTTCACGTTTTCAAATGACGGATGACAGCCCGAAAAAGAGGATTTTGGATGCTCTTCGATTAAGAGATGACTGGTGCCGTGTTATGTTAAGAATGAATGATACGATTCCGGGCATTGTTTCACGGGATATGTTGAATTCAAAAGATGACGAATTGGTACTGAACAAGGACGGATCACGTAAACAGCGTTCGACCCACGCGCCGGATGATAGTCACGTTTTGATTAAATTTATGAAAAATTTGCTATCCGATGTTCGGCTTGGTACCATTTATTAACGAAATTCCAAAACGTGGATATTAATTCGGTTTCGTTTGAAAATAATCTTCTAATGCGCGCTGCTCGCGTTTCACCACGAAACACAAAAACCGATATTAAACGCAATTAAATAGGTCAATTTTATCTCCGTCGTACCACTAACTACAACCATCCACCGTGTCTTCCTACCATCCACCTTAAAGAAATATCCAAATATCACGTCAAAAAGTTACTTTTCGTATCCACTGGCCGCGCAATTACCGTCGATTAACCCACGCCATTTCCAATGGTTATTTAATGGTCCGCGTTTTATAATCTCATCCAAGGACTAAGTATTACTTACTGTACGTCTGCTATTTAAAAACGACAAACCTAAATTATATTATCCCGCGGATGATTCATTGGCTTCCGAAGGCTCGACTTAACTTAATATCCAATGAATTACGTTTGCGCCGCTCAAATAATAGTCATTTATTACACGGCGTAATTGAAAGAATCATGAGATTCGGCGCGAGCGTGTAGGCAATCAAGACAATCGTCGGAGCGTGTTGTTGTATGGATTCCTCTGCGCTTATATACATTTTTTTTCTCCTCCGAATGTTCTTACGAGTGCTGCCTTATTCGAAATTAGTAGCGGCTGATCGAGGGGTAAAAAAATTGGTAGCAATAAAAATAAATTACATACATCGTAACGCCCAGTAGTTGCCCAAGAGAGCTAGCTCGGAAGCACGCATTCATCCCGCTTGCATACTTCGGGTCCTGATTAAAATTGGGGTGCGGTACAGGGAAATGATCGGGACGCCTCCGGCTTATCCTTCGGGATTCTATGCTCGCGTTTTATGGCGCTTAGGCTCTTTCCCCGCTTCGTTTTACGTAACCTTGACTTTATAATACCACATGATACCGTCGTTATCGATTTTCCTTGACAAATGAAACGGATCCTTCATTTTACCGACGTCGATTGATCGACAAAGGTCACGTTCGAGTCGCTTCTGTAGGCAAATTAACAAACCGCGCGGGAGGAACGACGCCGGACTCGCGGCACCGCGCGAATGTGTATTTTCTATAATGACAATGTAAATTATCGCTGCAATCTGATGCAGAATAAATTAACTTAAATTATGAAACGAAATAACGAACGATTCTGTGTTCCGAGATTTATTGACAAGGATATACGAGCGCGTCGCGGATGACAACTAATTAACACCTGCACCGATAGAGTACTCTCACGACCGGCTGCATTTTACTCTTTTACGAGCACGGCTAATAAGATCCGCTCGGCGGTGAGTCGTCGTTGAGCCAAAAGTTGACGTTTCCACGCTATTGACAATTCTTATCAATACAGACTTAAGATTCTCCGCCGATACTTCATTTTAAAAAGCAAGATTTGCTGTCGATGTTATACGAAATTTCATTCCGTTTTTCGATATCTTATTTTAATATTACGAGCTTTTTTGCGTCCCGGTCGATTTCTTTTTATTCCAGAGCGTACGCAATATGTACGAAGGTTTCCGTTTTTTGTAAACACGTATCTGTATTCCGCGCGGGTTTCAAAAGTATTCATTATATTCCGGCTTACGAATATCAGCGCGGAGAATGGAACTGTACATTATTAATTATTATGCACCTTCCGCGCGAAGTCAGCCGAAATTCCAATGAAATATCTTCGGCTGGAAAAAAAAAGACAATCAACCGTTTGTATTTGTCATTGCCTCGTGGACGAACTTTCCTTGTCGAGCTGAAAAAAGCAGTCCACGCTTTAATAGATGTGCGTATTCACGCTTGAATTGATGAATTATTTCTCTCGCTGTTCGCATTCGTCATTCTTTTTCCCGCCCCCTCCACCTTTTTTTTTCTCAACAACGCGCTGTAAACCATTCCTTTCTCGCTTCACCTTCCCGGACATTTTTCTGCCATTTTCTTGGCTGTCCTGAATTGCGGCGCGACTGAAAAAGAGTCCGAGGTAGGGGACGGGGGAACGATTGGAAAACGCGTAGGCGTCAAGAAACCCGCTCTCAAGCAAGTGTGTGGATATCGACAAGCGCGAGCGCGTACGCGATATTGCATTGCAGAGATAGAGGCACTGTTTTTCGCATTTATTTAAAGCGCAAGGACACCTGGTCGACTCCCGCAGTCGAGAGCAAAGTGCCATGATGTGTCCCCGTGCGCGTAACCGGGAAACTTTACATTATTGCTGCTTTCAATTATGAGGTATTGCTTATGAACTGGAAATCAGATGCACGGCCCCGAATCTTAGCTTCTGACGATAATTAATTATTGCGACTTGGCGCGAAATTACTTTTTGATCGATACTTTGGTTAATGAATTTATGATTCCCGTTGTGCTTGATTTTTGTAAGTGATGGTTCGTCTGTAATAAAATCGGCGTACCTAGTCACTTTTTATGAATGAAACTACATTTCTACTAAATAATTATAATAAATATATTATATTGTAACGTTGCAAGGAAAGTAAAAATTACTGAAAATTACTTACAGAACGACAAATGTTTGGCAGTTTTGCCAGATTTCGTATCATCTTTATAATTGATTTTTAATATCCTTATTTGTTTCCGTATCGAAAAATTGAGTTTTGAGTTTAGGATATTTGAATCGAATGATTTTAATTGCACTTCAAAATGAGCAAGAATTATACTACTAGAATATGCATTTTGAATTATAAGAAATATTTCTCAGCTTTCGAATTAAACAAATAATATTTTGCTCGGTAAATTGGCAATAAAAATTGTAATCCGGAAGTATATTTAATATGAAAAGTAATAAAACTATAGTGTACTATCATTTTTATGCTTTTACAATAATACATATAACGCGATTTAATATCAATAAGAAACGTATAGATAATCATTTAATTGCCCTCAGCAATTCGATTAAAAGTATTTTAATATTATTTCCCGTCCGAAAGACGTTATTATATTATATATAATTCATGCGACTGATATTTTAATAATAACAACTAAATTTGCGTTTGCTTCTTGCCTTCGATCAATCCTAAATGACTCGACTCGAGCCCCAGACCAGTCTACAGTTTCTCCGCGTTTGCAATAAATCGCCATCCGTAATTATACTACCATCAGTACTATTAACGACCAAAAGATCGGTCGATATAATCAAGATGCGTGCGATTATCGACGCGTTCGGACGCTTCCGAGTTCAGAATTGCGACGATCATATTTATGATGATGATGAGGGCAACGAAATGATCCGCGCAACGGGAAACCTTGTTATGCGTTAGGCATCGAGCTTCGGAGTTACGCGATGATTACCCCGTCGATGAGTTTTGGAAAAATAATCGTAATTAGATACGTGTTAATGAGACACGCAACATGATTACTGGCTTTGTGCAGCCCGTGTAAACGATGATCCGGATTATGATGGCGTTTCGCGCAACAAAACGAAAATTTCTAGGACATTTTTTTCGATGCCCATTACTTACGCGTACCGGTATTTTGACGTTGCTAAGATATTCATTAACTTAAATGATATTACGTGAAGGTTGCCTGGAACGCAGATTATTAGTAGCAGAGATATAGACGGTTGATTGAAGATAATAACCGAGATTGAATTAAATGAGTTGCTTAACCAAATTACTGAAGTGACAACTTGAAAAAAATGAAATTGTCGTTGAATTATATAACGCGTTGAAAAATATGTAAAGTGCATTCGTTCGTGGGAGAAGATGCACGGAGATAATTGTGATGTCAGAAATGAAACGAAAAGGCCTCCTAAACAGTGAACCGGTAATTAATTGGAAAAGGATTCTTGACCGATTTCGAGATACCGATCTACGTTTGAAATTAGTTCGATATTTTCGAATAAATCAAAAAGATCTTGATCGCTCGTGACGTTTGGTACTTATTACCAATGAGCTAGTTCGCCTAATCGCATTCATTAAGAGAACTGTGTCTAATCGACGCTGGCTTCTGAATCGTAACAAGTACATAACA
Organism: Psilanteris sp. ZL-2020; assembly: GCA_022817085.1. Classification (NCBI taxonomy): domain Eukaryota; kingdom Metazoa; phylum Arthropoda; class Insecta; order Hymenoptera; family Scelionidae; genus Psilanteris; species Psilanteris sp. ZL-2020. The sequence goes on from JABFQC010000130.1 coordinate 12,030, forward strand.
AACTTATCTTATTCTATCAGCAGAATTCACTACCAGAATGTACTTTATCCGCAGATCTTATCAATCCTTCTTTTATAACAAACGTCTCCAGTGGCGTGTAACGCGAAATAAAAAATGCCACCTCTCGGTTCCAAGTCGACAATAACTTGTCTTAATCAAACAAAATAAATGACTTTTAGCGGCCCACCGATTGAATGCCAGTCGGCACCACTGCGTTTCATAATATCTGCCCGGTTCGGACCTGGAGCCGTACCGTGGCAATCATTTGCCATATTTACGTCTTTCTGCGTAATATTCAGACTCCGTTCGTAAATACCAATTGCTGATCCGCGCTGGAATCTGAAGCTGACAAAGCGAATTATGATACGCGTAAATTTAGAGGTCATTCAAATTCACCCACATGAATACAAACGCTGGAACTTTGTAAACCCACCAGTCATGCCGTTCCTCGCGGCTGTTTATAGTGCGTTTCGTGATACGCCTTTCATGTGTACCCAAACGTCCTGGCTAACGTTTATTCAAGACGCTCATATTTACGCGAATACCAGCCAAGCGAGAAATCGTCACTCGTCACCGCGCGCCGATATTTGCCGCACGTATTTCGGTCCCGTCTTATCGTTTGGTACTCAAGTTATCGCCGATCTCTTACTCGGACCGATAATCCGCGCACCTAAAAATGAACTTTTTATGGCGGACACTCGCGCTCTTTGACGCGACTCACAAAATCCGCATTTACGGGGTAGTTAGTGGTCGCAAAAAGCGTCGAGAATCCTGCTTAATGCCTTGACTCATTGGGACGTTACATAATAATTCTCGGTGCATTCTTTCCGGTCTGCGTAATCCCTGTCTTTTTCATTCCAAAGTACCAGCCATTCTCGGAAATTTTAATAGTAATGATTATTGTCTCGCGACTATCAGATTTAAAAGTATTCGACAAAGACTAGGAGCGGCACCGGGAATGTCTTGACGAACGAAAACCTGGCGGGTTTTCAAGTGCAAACGTAGTGTTATTGTCTGCTAAATTTGTAATATCAAGTTAATGCTGTGTGTGTGAAAAGGATGCGGTTAAGAATGTGTTAAATATCACGAGCAATTTTTTTAAGCAAAGCGCATTGAATTTATCGGCTGTGACTTATTTGCGTGAAAATTGATCGTAGACGATGCCAATTTAAACAGTAATAACTAGTGTAGATTTATAATCATTATTCTAATATATGCAAACAAGTTTTTTAGAAGACAATGGCGATGAAGAACAATGATTCATCCGAGCTAGATAACTTCCAAAAATTCTCCATTTCTATTCCAACGATCGATTGTTAATAAATCCTTATATTGACCAAAGTAAAAGAAAAATTTCACTATTATAAACATAATTATTTTATATCCAAATAATGGTTGCCTGATACAAATCGGCGGGAAAATAATGATTTATTACTTAAAAAGTCAAAATTAACGAACTATATCACAACATAAGCGTTTACCTTCCCATACCATATGAGAAAGTTATAAAAATAAAACAGCTCTATAGTACGAGCATTAACCAAACAGAACTTGTTAACCTTATTCCAGCGCTCATGAAACTGCACACAATCTAATGGTATATGATTGCCTTATCTAAGCGATGTCGCACTAAAATCAAAATTTTTGCACGAACAAACGGCGCTTTCAATGAAAAAGCGCACCTTCGACGAGATAGTGTTGCAGCATTGCGTAACACTCGCGGGATGTGGTTTATTTATTGTCTAAACTCAATCCACGCCGCGTGTTCCCACAACAGACTTAGGACTAACAGCTGATAGGAACAATTAACGTAAATCTATAAAACCTGTCTGCCTATGAGTTGAAAGTTTAATTCAAACTCTAATGAACCACGTGTAATGGTTTAATTATTCAAATAATCGCTCATGTGTTTGTTTCGCAGCTTTGTTTATCATTAGATATTAGCATGATGATTTATAGACCGATCGTCGCCTGACATTTGAATTCTTCTCGCGGAATTTCTTTCGCGGCAACGGGGACGATCTCCTGCGAGATCAAATTTAAATAAAAGTTTTCGCAAATCAGAGGAACATTGCAGGCTTATTAATGACCCGTGCGAGACATAAACATTTTACGTAAGGATATTATCGTTCAATAAATCGGAACCTACACGCGTCGTCGTTCTACCGCTTCTCCGCCTATCGTTGATCATGCACCTCTTAACGACTACAAGTTCGTACCCGCGTATGTCTTAGTACTTTAATCGCCGCCTCCACGCTCACGGGATGGCCTCACACTTGCAATTTTTTACCTTTTCCTACAACATTCTACGTGTTATGAGACAGACGCGGGTCTGTCATGACAAATCATTCACGGAATCGACCAATTTTTAATGTTCAAATGCCAGCGTTATATCGAGTTTGAGCGGCTTGACAGTTGCGTTGTTTTATTGTCAAGCAATGAGGTCGCGCTTTTTTACCTTTTCCTCGTCAAGCGAAACGTCGGATTTTAATATAATATTAGGTTAATAATATGCTTATACAGTTTGAAATAGCGAACTCTTATTTTATGGTTCAATAACATATTTATAGTTTCTATTATAATTCGCCTTTGTATCTTTTAAAACAAAATTAATAACACGTTTGATTTGATTTATGCAAATTTTAATTTTTGTATTGTTTAAGGTGTATTATAATAATTATTTAAGGAAATTTGAAACGTTTCAACTCAAAACAAACACATATTTTTATATTGCACGCTGAAAAAAATAATCTTACAAATTTGACCAAACTAGATAATTAAAGTAGGAAAAATAGGTAAAAATGTAAATAATATGATAAATTACGGTTAGAAAATTGTAAAAATTTGTCAAATATTACCAAATAATTGGTAAATACCATGATATTGTCTAATGTTTATTTACATTTTTGCTCCCTGTTCCTCTTTTTATTATGTAGTTTGGTAAAATTTGAATAAAATTTTTTTTTCACTGCAGAATATAAAATTGTTTTATTTCAAAATTGGCTGATTAGTTTATAAAAAATTACATTCTAAATTTGTATTGCAAATTTTCATTCATCTATCATTTATTTATGTTATTAATGCATTTCATGGTATATTTATTATTCACACAGCAAAGTTTCCTTAAAATCATTCTTTCACACTTCTAACTATTATTCGACGACTTACACTTACCAACTAATTTCTACTAAGTCGAAACCTGCAATTGCGATTCAATTAAACATTCCCAGCAATTTAAATACTCGCTCCAATTGAAATGCATCGCAACGAAATTATACCCACTAAACTGCAATATTATCGACGATTGCCATATGATTTATAGCTTCGCATTTCACTTTTCACCGACGGACTTTGGTAGCTTGTCGAGTAGACGAAGATTAAGAGGAAGCTTGAGTTGAATGATCACGTTTGACGCTGATAGCATCTCCGTGGCTAGTAGTTGACTCGCGCACTTGTATTAAAGTTGTGATTGGACGGGAGGCAAAAATTAACTACATACCTTTATCTATTACGAATCCTGCCATACGCCAGTTAAAATCCTTCCTCTGAAAATTAATTTATTATCCGGCATCGCTTCATAACAAGCTTCATTAAATAAATTACAAATGCCCTCTGGTCTACGAAATCGTTCTTAAACCCGCCAGACAAAAGTAATAATTCCATTAAGACAATTGAAATAAACACGCACCTTAAACCTTACCTCAATTAAGCGTGCAAGACGAAACGGATTCGCTTGACATAATAACTTATTAAATTTCAATAAGGACATACATATTTATCGCTATTCAATTATCGGAAGAGCGAAAGCGCGTGATTTGCATCGCGCGTATTTTCTTCAAGGCGTGTATTTTCTTAAAGGGCAAACGAGAAGCGTATCAGCCGAGCGATAGCGACGTGATTCGCGATTGGGATTTGCAGCCTAGATGTCCTGTAGGATCGTCCGTGGGCGTTCATCGAGCAAAGTGCGTGCTTGCGGTGCATTCTCGTTATAATTGCACGTGAAGCGATTGCGATTGCGTGACCACCGCGAGTCGCGCGTTACACAGATTGTCAGTTAGCTACTGTGGACTGAAAACGAGCCCGTTCCAGCGTCATTAACGGCGACAATTAATAGTACGACGATTCTTAAAGAATCAGCGTAATCAAGGAAACCTATTAATCCTGTCATTTTTGCTCCGACGAGAACCCACTAATCCTGCAGGCGTAGGAATTTCAACATGATTTACTAGAACTACTTGCTGGACTTGATTTTTTTACTGTCTCCAAACGGATTCACTGAACCGAGTCATGTTACATGCTCGAACCCGCTCTGTCAATGTAAAGCAAGTGCGTTTTTTTTTAGTGCCCAACGTTATCCGTCCGATTGGTTACGATTAGAGAAATTAGGAAACCAGATTGATAGGGTTCAGGTATAATTGGTTATTACTTGTTTATGTTATTTGTTTTTGTTTTTTGTTTTTATCGTTTAAACACCTTCAAATTATGACCTTGAAAAGTAACCAGTTCGTATTAAGGTTAATGTTTACGTCGATTCGCCGGATTGAAAGAAAAGGGAAAAGGTTAATCGAATCATTGGAATGTTCGTCTCATCCTCAATAAAGCACGCGATTGAGTTATTACGTGCGAAAGTTTGCAACCGAACGCGAACTTTCGTTTATAGAAGAATATAGAAACGTTCGCCGGCCTATGTAGATCTAACGCTTTCGTCTCACGTGGTGATGTCCTCGTGGCTCTTTTCAACATTGAAACCGCGCGTGCTCTGGATGCACACCTTCGCGGCCTGATTAGCATCGCACCCCAGTCTGGGGCGAAGGCCAATGGCACCCTGTCTGGTCTACGTAGCGAACCACACGGGTGTGTAACCAGGCTGGCTGAGGGCGGCTGGATAGAAGGTAGAACGATGCCAGTGGTGGTGGTACGTTGCGCGACATAAATATGTATGTATCATCCGCTGTGACCTGCCCCACTACCCCACTAGGTCAGACTCATGCTTCATCACAATGAGCACCTTACCTCGTCTGCCATTCTACTCCTTGCCTTCTCTTACTATTCAAGTGGATAATCTAACCAAAAACATTCAACCAAAGGCCATCAATCAGCGATATTGTTCTAATTGGCCTTCGATTGACGTTTTGATTAATTGTACCAAAACCGAGCCACTGTTAGAAGCAAGGTCAATAGATCGGTATGCCTGATTCAATTCCACACATGTGTTGAATTCCGGTTGCTTTCATAATTTAAAACTAAATCAATTCCAAGATGCGAGATAACCCGTCGGATTTTGTATCGCGCTTTATTAACCGATATCGTTTTGGATCGCCTGCGCGATCGGAATTAATAAAGCAAAGGTCACCGCGTCAACGAATCATGTTGTCAGAAGCAGCCGTAGATTGGTTAACGAATGCGACCGGATTTTAAAGCGTTCGCTGGAAGGGTTGTTGTAGTTACAGTTGAACCAGAAGACGATAAACGAAAAGAGAGGGTGAATCACGTGGATCCGGGTGCGGGTCTCATGAATACATGCAAGCCGCGAACTCTAATCGAGTGGCAGCGAGGACAACCCCACGGCGAAGTGTGTGTTCAAGGGGGCGCCTGCTTCGTTCGCTCAGCTGACTTCGATCAGTGACGTTGCACGCAGCCAGTGACGTCACGGGGTCTGTGACGTTGCGCGTTTCTCGGGATCCGGCGCTCCATTTGCGGGGGAGTTGGGCAAGGTCTGGGTGGGGGACCGGGTTCGGAGGGTGAGAACTAAGCTCCAGGACGAAGGGGGTAGCTCTTACATATTTATGCCACGTTCTGTGCGAAACAGCCATCCCGGAAACGGTGGAAACGAGTCCGCGTTGGCCTTGCTCTGCGAACTTACGGTACGCGATGCTAATCCGTAGTCCGGAGATGATATCTGCGAACGATGTCGAATTTTGAAGAGCGAGAACTGGGTGAAAGGGAACGCGAACCGAAAACGAGACGGAGACGGAAAAGCACGTGGCCACTGTCAACGCAAATATTCAGGGACGTTTTGGCGCCCGGCGCCCCGATAATGGCGGAATGAAATTCGGCCCCCGCGGACTCGCGGGAATGCGAAGGATACGCGGAGTCACGTAAGGGCGCTTGTATAATGAACTTGAAGATTGATGTTCGACGACCCATCTTGAACGAGGGCCGTAAGACAGAAGCGACGCACCCGGGCAGTCGACACGAGATGCCAACGCTGAATTAATTGGCAGGCGATCTTGTAGGCTTTTGAAAAATGATCCTCCCAGGCGATAACACCGCTTTTTCTTTCTCTTTCGTCATTAACTGGTTTGTCACCGAGGCTTCGTGACACGAAAGCATTTGCCTGCGGTAAATCATTTACTGTCAGAATCAGCGGTCAAACTGTGGCGCTGCCAGCTATGGTGCCCAACGTGGGGCACGTTTTTCAAATGACCTTGACTAACGCGAGGCTATCGACCAAAGAAAACTCGCGTGGGTAGATTTATATATATTGATTATTAGTCGTCGCTGAATTTATACATTTCGTCGTTAACGCGACGTTATGACTCCTGCAACGGTCGAAATCATTCAGGTTGATATGCGCAATGTTGATATCCGTGTGGTTTTAGCGAACGATATCGTGAGCAGAGTTTTATCTGGCATTATACATTTATGATCGTAAGAAATAATATCATGGGTTATTATATAGGTTCATATAATGCCACTTCATGATGAAGGCATAATTTAATCGTAATACGGTCAAATAAAATTCTATTATGTAACGTTTACGGTATCATTTTTTCGGTCAAATATTTATGGTATTTTTATATACTTTTACAAATATAGATTTATATCCAAGATTGTAATGTTTTGTTAAAATAAAAGTGGATACTAAATATATGAATGTAGGAAACAATGTTAGGATAAGTAAGTGATGCTTTGTTTATTTTATTGGATCATATTATGCGCAACCATTTTTCAACCTTAAGAATATGAAATACCATTTGTTCGATTATATGGAATATTCGTTTTGTAATTATATATAAAAAGTATACAATAACCTAAAAGTTCAAAATAACAATCAGATGCATTTTATAAATTTCATCTATAGCATTAATGGTAAAAGTAATTTTGTATATAAAATTTATGTATGGAATAAAGGTTTAGATTATACAAAAAATAAGTTATTATGTATTCAGAAAAATTCTCTAATTGAGTGATTAATAAACATTAAAACGATTACGATTGTAAATAACATATTTACATTTAGGTGTAATATAATATTTCAAGATAAAATTTCTTTTCAACAATTAAACGATTTGAAATTATATTTGCCGCAAGATTCAGTATTAACAGAATCCTCTAATCTTAATCGGCATATATTAAGACCATTTGTAGAATTAGCATAGTGCAGGCATATGCATTTAGGAACTTGGAAACTTGCTCGCAAAACTCAATATGTACTTACTTTTAAATCTGCCTCTGATCGTTTGTAGAACTTCATAAATTATTAATAATACCAATTAATTAATTATATTCAAAAATATACATATAACTAAAATATTAGATATAAATATGAATCCACATATATACAAATACCTTCCTTCAAACATTACCTTCCCATCATAAACCGCGCAAAATGATAAAGCAACGTTGCCACAGCATTTCAGCGCTAGTTGAATTTTAGTGCGGCGATCAAATGCCAACTAAAACTTCATCATTTATTACAGAAATTAATATTATACTTTAGTTCATAACATTGCAATAACATACACAGTTTGTGCCAATCAAATCGCATATCCACGAGGACGTCTCAAACGTTTATGAAACTCTCAGCGAGTGTCTAATACGCAATAATAAACCAATATCAAATTTTATATTTCCATGAATAAAAACCAACGCATTGAATCGCGCCGATCCGCGTTTTCACGATCTTACAACGCATTCGTGGCATAAAACAATTTTATTGAATCAAAAAAAAAAAACTGAATGCAAACTTCTCAAAACACTCGCCCGATTCACTTTCGTCCAAACTCCTTTCGCGCCCGGTAGAAAATCTCACGAAATCAGAATAAAACATAATAAATAAATAATTAAAACGTCTGGAAATAAGAAGAAGAAAATTTTCGCCGCGCGATAAAAAATACGCTGCTGGCTTCCAATTATCATTAGAGAATGATTTGTAGTCAGTCTGTCAGTGCGACGGCTAATAGCGGGGAAAAATGCGTTTTTTCTGGCGCACGGTTTGAGACGAAACAGCCGCGTAATTCGATGTAAATAGCATGTGCATTCGTGATGCGGTGGGGCCCTTAATGTGTCAATCATTTTTCTGCCAGGATAATTACGGCGCGTCCACGCCGGGAGCTTAATGCCAAGCGGTGTCGCTGGAATTGGCCATAAGCGTGCGTACGCGGTGATTTATACCATTACCGTTGTGCGGTCACCCTTAGGAAACCATGAAAATCATCGTTAACAACGTTGACTTTGAATCTGGCTACCGGAATACGAAAAGCACCGGACAAGTAGGCGTATATTTGCATACCCGCCGCGGCGTATGCAGCCGCAAGAAACAATTATTGCCTAACATAGGAGAAGGAAGCTGCGAGAGAAGAAACGCTACGCTCGTTGCCGTGCGCGATTTTATGCCGCGCAAAACGATGAGACACGTTGCTTGAAGGATGGCGAACGGACGTGGGACGGGGACGGCGAAACACGCGTGTTGTCACGAATCGTGCAGGATGCGCGTGTCTTTCCGTACTCGCCAGCACGAGGAGTGTAGATACCATTTAGGAAAAATGCGCACCCGCTGCTCGTTGGGTTTCACTACTTCCGTTACTGGCGATGAACTTTGTTTAAAACGTGTTGAATAATAGATTAACTTCATAAATCAACCAGATACGTCTCTGTGTTCCTTGAGTCTTGTGGCACGATCGCGTGGATGTTTCTTATAAATTAATTTCACGTCGGGAAATCGAAAATTGAGTTTTTATGTTACAACAAATCGATGGCGATATATCAAACACCAATGTCAACGACGGATGAGTATTCGCGTTTATGATGATTCGACTTTGGATTCAAACGCGAAAGAAAATTTTGTTTAAGGATATCAAATCGTAGTTCTGCCTCGTAATCGGTGATACACGTTTGAGTTTAAATTTGTGACGCGGAATATGAAAGTCGGTTTTGATTTTGTTTTACGAAAAAAAATTCTCTAAATTGTACTACGTTAAATAAAAACTGGAACCATTTCGGAACTGAAATAATGTCGCTGGTGTGTTATATAAAAATTGATGTTTGTCAATGGCAAACTTGCATAATTTTAGTTGAGTTTCAGGTTTGACTAGATGTGAAATGTCAAATAAAATGTTATGTTCGTATATAAATGAAAAAGTCGTAGAAAAAAAAAAGTAAAGAAAAAAAAGGAAATATTTATTATCCTTTGCTCAGTCGTTTATGCAATACAACATTTTCATTGCTTGTTAGTTTTCCGACGGAAAAATCGATGCCGAACTGAGTACAATTTTTATTATTATTACCTTCTATCAATTTGCTTCATGCAAACATACAAATTGTGTTTATTTATCGAAAACTCCGTAATAAATCGTAAAGGCGTTTTTTGCAGACACCGACTTTATCGTCGATCAATTTCCCATCCAACTCACGACATATTTCGGTATTCAGCAAAAAATTTGATTCCTACGTTTCGCTTCTAATCCTGTTATCTTAAAACACGTCGTTCCTGTTTTTTGTACAGCAACACGTTTCCTCGGGAACTTCGAGCGAGTCTAAAATACTTTCAGGACAAGAAGAACTCCGCTTGTAATTTCGCGTCATATAACAAATCCGAACGATCAATTTCGAATACTTTTACGGCATTGCCAATCAAAGCGACACATTTTCGAAATAAATCAATAAATCAATCCGGAGTCATCTTTTCGCCAACAAAATAGAAAGAGGTGGTCAACAACCAAAGCGTCAATGAAAAGCGCGGAATGATCGGTATCGGAACAATCGCAAGGTCGTTTGCCGATCTTTGCGCCAATCCTGACGTCGACTCGGCGCTATGCTTCATCCAGCGAGCATTCATTTAATTCATTTGATCGGTGTTTCGCTCGCGATTAATGATGTTATCGTTATCTCTACAAATAAACAATATCGATCAACACACGCGGGACCGTGCAATTTCTAATGGCAATTCGCTTAATGAGCATATCACTCGCGATAGCCCTAATTGATACATTCATTTCAAATTAACATCTTTCTTGGCGCGCAAAGCCGTGCATTCGCGCTCAAAAAGTATCAAAGTGAAGAATCACGTTTCGCAGTTGAACCTCTCAGCAGCAGGTATACATTAACATGCACGCTACGAAGAAAAGCACGAAGTGTAGTCATTAATGACGACGGAATTCATGAGCACGTTGAACGCGCCTGCGATGAAGAGATGGCTGGTATAATAATCGCGCGAATAATCAGGGATGATCGCAAATCGGAAGCAGTGTGTCAGCGGGTCAAGTGACTAGCCGACCGGGGTTAATTAGCCTGGGATGGAAAATGGACGGCGGATTAGCGGCGCGCACGGACTTATGCCGTCGTGATTTCATTATTGCGCGCGCATAAAACTCGCTCGGCTCCGTCTTTATATTAATTACACGCGATCGAAAATGCATTATGCGTGCGCTCGCTCGTTAAAGATGATCGCGGGCTCATAACATTATGTTGTTGTAATTAGCAATTGCTTTTATCAATATTTTAAGTGCTTTTTGTAATTTGTTAGTCGGCGGAATGCAATGAAGTTGTTTCAATTACGTGGTCAAATTGATTTAAATCGAGTTTGTTTAATTTTAGTTTTTTGCGCCTTATTTAGATAAGTGATAAGTCCATTTACAATGTAGATGTATTAATCCGACTATTACCGCTAATTTAAGCGAATGTGGAATTTATTTATGTCTAAATTGATGTAATTGGTTTGCGGGGATTGAAGGAGTAATGAAAGTGTGATTAATTAGATTATATATTATTTCAATACGATAGATATCGCCGGATGAATAATTAAATTGCACCGTGCATAATTGTGGTTAAGTAATAGTTGACTCGAGGTACAGTTTTAGCCGCGTACAGGGCGACCGCTTTTTGACAATAACTTCGATATGTGACTGAAGCGCCTCGGTGCTCGAAAATATACTTTTCCCTGAATATAATATTACAGACTGGTAATTCGTTTCGAGATCGTTCGGAGTTGATAGATTGGGAGTTGATTTAGAGATAGAGAACGCACGGATTTACATAAATGTCATTAATTAATTTGTGTAGACATTGAAGCGAACTGTCAATTAATTTGTCAATATCTTAAGTCGCTAATGAATTGGTAGAAATTCGTTGCGTCTCGTCGAAAGCATGTCTGTATAGTAATTTGAAAAAGTGGCCCGAAAAATTTTCCTCATTTTTTCCTCGGCGTCGCTGATGCCTCTCATATACCCGTCTCTTTTCCACGCATCTAGAACCAACAGCACCTGCAAGTAGCTTCTGAAATTTTTTGCTAGTTTTGAACGCGAGCAATTTTTTCTCCAAAAGTGGTTTCTTTAAATGTAACCTTTCTTGCAGCCACCCTCGACGTGTGCGTCCTAGTCCCAGGATCTACGAGGCAAAAGCGCGATGGAAGAACAGAGAGAGAAGGAAAGAGAGAGAGAGAACGAGACAGGAGGAGAGAGGAGTGAGTCGAGCGTGCAGAACGCGAATCGAGCAAAGCGCTCGACTGCAATTTTTCTCGCCACATACGTGACGGGAATCTGGATGAAAGTAGGAGGGCAAGAGAGGGCGAGAAAAGGAAAATGCTCGCGGCGAATTTCGGTCGACATGGCCGACGTTGGCGCAAGATACGGACCATATCGCTGGGGACTTTCTACATTTTTGCGCAGTACCTCTTCCACCTTCTTCGTAATTGCTCGAATAAAAATTATTATCCAAAAAGGAAATAGCGGATGAAAGAAAAACGAAGCCTGATATATTTATTAAAGGTTCAATTTGTTCTCCCGTCGGACGGAGTTGAAAAAGCCTAAAACCAACGACCCGCCTCCAAAATCCGAAGAAAAAGGAAATAATAAAATAAAGCAAAAATACGACGAGCGTATACCGAAAGTGAATCAGACGCTATCGAAATCCACATTAGATCGCTAAGTCTGATTCGCATTGACGAGAATCGCGCCTTTGGGGCGGAAAATATGATTGCTTCGTCTTCGCGGCCCGGTCGGGGGATGTCGAGGTTTAGGATTAATGCTACCCTCGGGGATTCACAACGTCCCACCTTGCGAGCGCCTTTCGCTCTCGCATGTATCAACTACCGAACGTATTATCTCAGGTTAATTGTTCTCCGGCGATTTATGTGCGCAACGTTATTGATTCTGACGAACGCAAACATTTATATCCCGGAATAAGACACGAGATTAAGACGCACGAGTCAAAGAACCGATCTGTTCTTGTTGTGAAATAAATTCATTAGAGCGACTCGAGGATGGTATTTCGGACATTATTTTGTTGTTGTCCCGCGCTTATTGCGCGTCCGGGTGATCGGATGAATGGAACGTAGGATGCCGGGTAGGGAAATAGAGGGGTTGATTAATCTTCGACGCGGGATCAATCAGATATGACACTACGGATCAGAGCTCGAATTATTGAGAAACAGAGAATCGGAACGAGTGGGGCACGCGGAAATTCGGATCGCGTAAACGAAGACCACGGCGCTTTTTATTGTGTCACGTGCGAAGCCATGGCAGCCACCCCATATATCAGTTGTGTCAGAGGGGAAACCTTCATATCCTACGATCAATCATTAATAAGGCCTGAAACCCCAAATACATAAAGCCAACCCTCTCCGCTTTCACGGTTTACCGGAAAAATGTATCGCCCACTGTTTCGATCACGGATTGATGGAATTTTATATTTCCGTGCGTGATTTTGTACGCAACTTATGATATACTTGTGATTATTGCATTATTCAAATTACCGCGGCAGTCATTGCTGAGTACCGCTTCGGTATAAAATAAGTTCTGCGAGCAAATTGAATTCATTAATATTAAGTATCTTGATGGAATTGTAGCTTTTTGTAGTCCTGAAATTGAACAAAAACGTGCAAGACAAAAAAGTGACACTATTAGTTTTTTGTCTTGATAGTTTCTTTATTATTATTAATGGAGACACGCGTATGTGTCATTTTTACTATATTTCGTTTTATTTTAATGGAACAGAATTGTTCATGGTTTTTTTTTTTAGGATATCAATAAAATAATTGATACGTCGAAAATATTTTTGAAATACGTATTACTGATTTCCAAATAAATGACAAATAAAATTATTAATTTCCGGTTGACTTAAACATTATTGATAAACGTTAATATAAAACTATATGATAATATTTATGTAAATTGTTCACATATTGAAAATCTACGCAATAATATCAGTGTAAGGTCAAATAAACGTACGGATTTGCATATATGTACATACAGGACAAGTCGCTGTGTTAAAATAATATCACATTATTTCTATATTTTTACATATATATGAAATTAACAAAATAATACGCGAGTCGAATGAAATATGAAAGCTAATTACAAATAAATTCTAAATTAATAGATTTTTTAACTTTTTAACCGTATAAAAATGATCAACTTAAAATCAATATCAAGCACTACATAGCAACACAAGATTAAGACGAAGTCACTTATCTCGGTATATCGTATCATTTTATCTTCCGCAGAAAAATGTATAATATCCCGCTCTGCCACTTTATTCACCTTTTTGGTCTCACTTCTAATCGCAACTAATTTTCCAAGTAAATATGGCTCAAAAAATTCATCGTCAGCGAATTTAAAACTAAACGCTTATCAAAAATCCAAAAGCTTTTTTCTTTGATCAAATCTTCGTTCACAAAGCAGCACTAAAATGTGTACCATTTTTCTTCGGTTGGCGTGAATGGGGCTGACGTGTATGGTCGAGAGCCGTTCTTTCTCCTCGTGATATCCTTTGATGATCGAAGGAGAAGAGCCGCTTTCCAATTTTTGCAGAGTATACGCGCGCACGTCCATCCCCCTGCTTGTCGAAGTATCCCGCAGGGACTGGTGTGAGCGTACCGTCGGGTTAACCCGAGTTGCCCTGAAATGAACGGATATCGCTGCGGTTTAAAACGTCGTTCCCTTTTGGCGACCATTGCGAACCAACAACGACCCTTCTACGGCGTGAGCGTCGGGATTTTGCAAGGATCAGCGAAATCCAAAAGAACCTTGCCTTGCTTGCACATACACTAAGAAGCATCCTTGAATTTAACACGATTACCAAACACAAAGGGTTCTTCAAAACGTTCTACTAGACCTTTCGGGTTAAATAATGTTTCGGATCGGAAGTGCAAGTTTTTTTTATTATAAGTAAGAATATTTGAAATTAATTTCGGGCGAATAATATTAGCACAGTGAGAATTATTCTATCAGAAATATAAACGCATTAATTTAATTATTAAATTATATGTATTTAATAAAACTATTTCAAAGTAGAGTTCAATTTAAAACTGACTCTAATTATTTGTATACATTTATTGTATTATTTATTTATAAATTTATTTGTAATAAAAACGAAATTCTGCAAAGTACTTGTATGCTACGTTACAAAAGAAATTTACCAAATTACATCGGCATCGCTTGCTAAAATGAAGACGAATGTTTTAACGAGATCAGAGTTAAAAGCAGATTGACCTTCGTTAACTTGGGCGGTTAGATTTAAATATAAATTAATAGTTATACTTTTATAAATCCGGCGGTTTAAAACGTTACAAATCACGTAAATCTTTCAATCACACTAAGTAACATTTAATATACACCACCAAATGTTGTTACGAGTAAGTTCGATTCCTTCGACCTCTCTGACGTAATTTTATTTATTTCTCCAAGCTATATATTATTAATCACAATAAAACCTGTGATCATATTAAATACATCTTCAAGCTCCGAACGTATTTTTAATTCAAAAACTATCCATACGCAAACTAATATACATAACTCGCATTCTTTCACTGAAAACCGAAATTACTCTTACGCCGTTATGCAATGAAGTTACCCCGACGCACTTACTATCACACATTACAATGATTTGTCGAATCGTCATTGA
Source organism: Psilanteris sp. ZL-2020 (assembly GCA_022817085.1). Taxonomy (NCBI): domain Eukaryota; kingdom Metazoa; phylum Arthropoda; class Insecta; order Hymenoptera; family Scelionidae; genus Psilanteris; species Psilanteris sp. ZL-2020. The sequence goes on from JABFQC010000130.1 coordinate 27,153, forward strand.
TTTACAGGAATTTCGAAAGCGGTAATGCTATTAGAAATCCTCGAAATTTATTCGATTCCAATTGCTTGTAAATCATTACCCGGAAAATTCGAATTAAACAACCTCATTAATAAGCGAAAAACGATCGAAAGAGTGAGACGAAGTCGAAGAAGTTCGAAGGGTACGTCATTGTCTGGTATTTAAATTATACATAACAACTTTGATACGCTTTAAAGATTCATTTTGATAGTGGGTCAATGTTATCCCCGGGGGTCGGCGTAGCCCCAATTTATGGCCGGCCGTATTTATTATAAAATCAAAAAGTTCGATAATGTCAATAATCGAAACATGATTTATTCGTGCGCGACTCGTGAAAACACAAAGCATCCACGCAGCAAGGAATACGGTTGACTATAAACTTCCATAAAGAAGACAAACGCGCTCTCGATGCCGGCTGCTGAACGTTGCATCATTGATGCACGCTATTCCCCAAACGGCACTATATCCGGCGTTAAGGTCGTGGTTTATCTGTCCATAACTGTAAAATATCTTGCGCCGACGATGCGCCTCGTCGGGACTGATTGGCGTAAGCCGTTGCGCCGCGATAAATCTTTACGTCTCCCGTTCTGGTAGGCCGTCTTCCGCCATGTCTACGAACTGCCAACGTTTTCGTGCCGTCTGCGGTGGAGTGCACTTGTGACGTAATTAAGGTTTATTTTGCACGGAGAGATTGGGAGCGATTGGGTAAATTTAGTGCATTATTTATAGGTATCGTTGATCCTGTACATTCTTGATTCTTAATTCGACATACCCAAACTTGGAGAACCTTTTGTAATTGCAAATTTTTTCGCGCGGTGATTATTTCGTGGTAATTTTGTTTATTAATACAAGTAATTGTTTTAATAAAACCGCGCGCGTTAATAGCGTTAACTGAAAAATGAATGATATATCTGAGTTGTTTATTCATCAGAGTGGAATGATCATGAATATAAATACGCTATCGGATTATAATGGATGTGCAACTAAATTTTTGAAAGGAAAGACATTTGAATCGAAGGGAGGGTTTGCAATAATTTACAATAAAATTGATCTGATGTTAAGTTGTGTATGCATTTTATTCAAATTCTATTTTTTACGTATCAGTTTTGACGCTTATTAATTGTTTTAAAAGGTTTTACGTTGAAAGGCAAGAAATTGATTAATTTCAATCCTATGATTACTTATAACGTGTATAACTTAATTTTGATAATGAATATTGATACACTGTGATTATTAGTTAAACGTGTATATATGCATTTAAAATTATGTAAAATGTATTATGTATTAAAATTATTATTCACGTGTAAATGATGTAGCCGACTAATTATGTCTAATTTAATTACACAGATGTAAGATTAAAGAAAAATGTAAATCGCTATTTATGTAGTTAAATTTTATGCGTTAAGTAAAAAAAAAACACTACACAACTACGCCAGTTCGGTTACACGCGTACCAGCGATATTAAACTTCAATCAGATCGGAGCTGGGTATTAGACACGTCGTAATATTTATTCAAACGTTATCAACACTTTCCCGCGCATTGCTTTATTCAAACTCGCGCGTACTCCGCAACACGATCTGTTGCGGACAAATTTTAAACATAGAATTAAAATTCCAAAAGTATACATTTAACCGTTTACAAAAACCAGTTCCATGAGAAAACATCCTAACTACATTCTTCATCCAAATCGCTTTGCTTGACTCAATCGAAATTATTTAATCGAATTCAACTGTAAATTTATTTCTCCCATTCAAGCTGTATTTAATCCAACGAAATTGCTTCGCGTTCCCAAATATCCCTAATCAACCTCCCATAGATTTCAGATGTGCAAAAGAAGGTCACCCGATGCCCACAACACTCGCAAAACCTTCGGAACCCGTCCCAACCAGGATACTGTTCGTCGAGTCAAGAACACAAAAACATGCATACGCGCGTTAAAAAGCGTCGGATTATATCTCGCAGCGTCTTCGTAGTTCGGCTCACTGGGAGCCATTTTGGCCCAATTATGTGCGTCGCGTACACCGAGTGCGGTAAATTCGATCAATCTAGATGGGGGTTCCCCGAGGTATACGATCTCGCGGAGCCATCGCTTGGCCAGCGGCCGAGCTGCGAGAAAGATCGTGCGGCCCTATAAGGCCCAGACGGCGGCCGGGAGGCCCTTCGGCGGTAACAATGCGGACGGTCGCTCGCTCGGCCCGACTCGACTCGGCTCGCGGTGTCTCGTAAATATAAATGATGCCGCGACGCGGTTACGGCCGGTGCTACCGTACGTACGTGCGTGCGTGCGTGTTTTCGTACGTCGATGTGCGCATAAACGCGCGGTGCGTAGAAACTGGCCTGGCCTCGCCTGTCTCACTCGATATTTCTTTTTCGTCGTATAAACCTTCTTTCAACTTTAATACTCTTTTTACATCCATTGCACACGCCATTGTCTGACCAGCCACCGCCGACGATAATACTTTAACCGACGCAATGTTCAAATAAATCAATAAATTGATGAAAATGACTGACGTGGGTGACGTGCTCGGGGTCAACTCCAAAGGTCACCGGTTGAATTGTCAGTTCAGTACTAAGTATATCGAGCGCTACGAATCGGGAAAAGTCAGTAACGCATTGAATTTTGAGCAATCGTCAGACATTGTTAGATTTGTCTTCATGTATGGAATCGTATATTTCGATTGTTTCAATTTGCTCAACACCCCACGTGGTACAAGTAAATGCTATCGAATGATACCATTTCATTACGCGCGAGAGTTTCGCCTAGCCGGATGAAATACAAATTTGATTAACAACCTTCCAAGCGTCTCCGCTCGTCCATCCGTTTGATTTGCTCGCGGAAGAGATCAAACCAATTGGCGTTATATAATTACGAACCGCGTTACAAGCTATACAAGCGTCAAAGACGACTTTTTTCAAGCAAAACAAATTTATCTTGTCGCTGTCATTGTGGGAGGAATGCTTACGTTGATTAATTTCAATTATCCGCGAGTTGCGTCTAAGGAAATATTAATGTATGCGATTTGAATGTCACGAGCAAGTATAACGTTACCCGGTTTAATATATCAGTGTGACCGGCGACGATTAGAGGGAATCGAACGAAGAATCGGTGAAAAGAGACGGTGCAAGAGGAGGGAACGAAAACGGCACATTGATCGAGTGTAATCATAATCCGTTCGAATGCAAACAGATTTCGAAGGTCAATCCGGTTGTCTGGCAAGCAACGCGTGCACAGAAACGAACAATTTCGAAATCGTCATAAATCTCAAACCTCAAAAGGTCTCGAGCAACAGGGATTAAATCATTAGCTCCGCATCGCATTAGCGCAACTCCGCAGCTCGGACAAATTCATCTGTTTGTTCGGCTGTCTTGTAACACTTGTTCGGCTGATATTTTAATATGCATTCAATTTACGCGCCCGACTACGAAAAACTATTATTCGGTGTTAATCGACGAACACTGGAAACGCGAACGTTCTAACGCCGCTAATCGTTATCGAAGATAATTATACACTATTGATTATAATTATTAACCGTTTGTAATTTAACGCGACAAGAGGACATTCCTGATGGAAACGATCGTCAGTTGGTAATCCTTTGACCATTACACAACTATATTTATCAGATAGTTGTGCAACACTCCAACGTCTTCGGAAAACGCCGGACGATGTAAGACAATTAAGTAGAAAAGATTACGACTCGGCTCGAATGTTTTCTCATTAGGCAAACCCAATTGACGTTCTACTTTCATTTCGCGTACTTTGACTCGGCGCTCGGTACCAATTTCTGTTGTGCTCTGCTTCTCGCGGAGCGATCAAATTTTTTTCCGCTCGCACAAATCTCAGCGGTGTTTAATTATGTATGAAAGTGCGTTGATTAAAATTAATTTATTTATTGAAATAAATATGTCTTTGAATGTCACCGCAGATTGACCCGAGCAGATACGCTCCGGTACCATCAATCGGATTTAGGCTATAATCTTGCGTCTTTTCTGGTAATGCTTTTGAAACACGAACGGTGTCTCGTACGAGGCATTTCAATTTCTATATACAAGTCTATACTTTGGTCCAAAGTGACGCTGATGGTACTAAATGAGGATTCCGTTTGAATTCGTTTACGGATTTAATTAAAATTGTATTTAAAGAGAAATTCACTTATCTGTGACGTTTTCCAATCAGATGGTATGCACTAAGACAAACGAATTAATTAGACAAAATAAAGTCCGAGGAAGAAATGAAGTAACGTTCTCGATCGATTGCAAGATTATCTGTCTCCCGGCGCATCGGTTTCGAAATTGTCTATAAACAACACCACGACGCATTCAATGGACAGATTGTGGAATATAAAACTGGTAGTCGACGCGTCTTAAAAGTGATATTTTAAAGCGTGTAGCGGCCGGTACTATAAGACAATCGCTTACAGCATCTTTGAATTTCAGGAGAAGCGTATCAAAAAGTAAAACACGCGTAATGACCTTAATTACCGACGCTTTAGTCCGGTGGAACAACGTAAAAATCGACAATTTGCGAATTACTCGGTTAAGTGCAAGCAGGCTTTTATCACTCGGGCGCAGGTATCCGATGGGTGCCGGGGAACGAAGGAGGTGGCGGGATCAGGTCGAGACGAGAGACGATGTGGATTGGGGGAGATGAAGGAGGCAAGCAGGACGGTCCATTAGGCGATATCGGGACCATCGCACGGTAGCACCACGCTCGCTGCATCTCAATGCCGAGACAAAAGGGACGAATCCGAGCGATTTGGGTTCGGGGCCTGATCGATTGCACGCACTGGAATTTGCAGAAACCGGCCCTGCACTTCGAACAACACCGGTAGCCCTGGCGGCGTTGTCTTCCGATTTACCGCCACACGACGATTATACGTACGCGCATCGGAACCCGTATGCAAGCTGGCTGTTAGGATGCTAATGAGTGCATCGAGCGCTAAGAATTATATTAGAGCGTTATTTTCGAACAGCTCATTTGTCTTGGTACTCCGGATTCTAGAGGATCTAAGCGGACGATTTCATACTTGCGAATATTCCGATCGGGAAGGGTTTAATTAAACGTAATTAATTTCGGTCGTTCTTTTCTTATCGAAAACAGCATAAATCAATGCATTTGTATACTTTTATTTCGAAACCGTGGCGCGAAATAAACCGTTCTTTCCGCCAATTCGCGACGAAACGTATGTGGCATTGCAATTTGTTAATTACATCCCTCGCTTGTTATTAGTATTTTGAAATCAAAGCGTATATACACAGAAAGCATCGGCGTTTAAAACAAAATTTAAGGCTTGAAGAGAGTTACGTCATTTATAAATAATGTGGAAAACGTAAATCGTCGTCGAGTAAAAGCTGAGGATAAAAAGTTGTTTTTGATCGTAATGAGATAACGTGTATATCATAATGGTTTTAGTGTTGAAATAGTAAAATATCTAAATACGGAAGAAAAACATTTCAGTGTCGGTCGAACTTTATTCGGTGTAATGCAACTTTGTCCCTATAATCTCCCAAGCCATCATTTTCTTCCGACTTCGAGCGTGCCCGTTTTGTTTGTTTTCGACCTAGAACTTCATATCGACTAAATGCATTCATCTAAATGCAGACTTTTTTTAATCTTACGCGAGATTAGGGAGTGGAGGCATTTCTCAATGAGAGGTTGCAGTAACAGTTTTCAAGTTACATTAATTACCAATTCCAATAAAGTAGATACATCAATTATCATCGGTGCCTGTCAACTTAATTGCCGGCGCAACTTTTTCGAGCCTCCCGAAGGCAACGGTATGAACCACTCCGGGACCTCGAAAATAGCCATCGAGTATCCCCCGAAATATATAAATCATGTACTGGGTTCAAGTAAAAGTAAAACGTCGATGTTCGTGGTAACGCAACGCAGCACATGCGACTGGTGCCATTATCGCGACGCGGCATGCAATAGCATGTCTCAATCTGAAAAATCCATTAGCCACCGCCAAGGGACTACCCGGTACCGGACGTCGGCGAACGAAACGAATGCCAGCGCTTACGGTCCTGCTCGTTAATGGTTGGCTTAAACGGATTATGAGGAATGAAATTAAGAGGAGGTGGGTGTGTTTGGGAAAGACCAAACATGAATTTCAGAAGGGTTGTTATGAATTCGTTTATGGGCTGCTTAGGTTTTCGAGCAGGATATCATTGGATGATTTAGTTCTACTAGACGTCGACAGACGGATGAAAATCGAAATTTTGTTTCGTTAAATGGGTTATTATTGTTATTAGACGATTGATTTTATCAAGGAGTAATTTCGAATAATAATGTTGGGAACCGATGGAGCAATATTAATAACAAATAACTACGGTTAGGTGATTAAAAAGAATCAGAATCTTGATTGACTGTCATTATTTATACGTAATCTTTATCCTTGTTATTTGTTAGTTAGAAGAATAGGTTTAGATGACGATGTAAATAGACTCAGCGGATCTTGGTTATTGTTAAAAAGTAACTAAATTTAAATATGAATTTAATTAATTGCTTTGTGTAATGTACATTATATAATTGTTAACGTCTGCAGCTTTATTATAGAAAATTACTAAATTAAAATATCGTAAACCATCCATAAATTGCTCCTGCAATCATTGTTATCAAAATGACCCGGAAAAATAGTAGTACAATAAAACATCCAATGCAATAATATGACTTCACCAAACCGCAAAGTTTCAAAGTCATCGTTGCATCGGCATTAAGATGCGTTTGTCGATGCAACCAGAATACACTACCGCAACAGCATCACCTAATGCAGCTTGTCAATAAATGCACCTGACCACCGCAAAATAATAAATCTCCATCGCTGGAACAAAGACGACGCTTTTATGATCCAACGTTTAAATTAAACTTTTATGATTACGTCCAATTAATCATAACTCCGCAACTTTGGATTTAAAGACCTGCTCATTAACATTGCATTTCAGGTTCGCGCAATTCTCGGAGCAAATGAAGACGAATGATCCGCGACTGACGCAGCCGAAACAGGATCCAAGCAGGCATTCGTTTCGCTGCCGTCGACGCGTCGCGTCGAAAATTTCGTCGCCTGCGGACATTCCAAGGTGTTCGAAATTTTGAATCGGCAGACGACGGGCGTAAAATCGGTCCTGGAGTGGCGCCGAGAAACCGAAGGACATCTCACGGATACCGAGTCCGGTGAGGTAAGCCGAGCTGGGTTCGCGCGGCGACTAGATTTTCCTGTCAATAAATCAAGCGAGACGGCGCGCGGGGTGGCCTCGGCATTTCTGTCATGGCAGCGATCGCCGCTCCCTGCTTCCTTATTCATGCTCGGCGCCGTTCGCGCCCAGAAAAACACACCGTCCGCAATGCGAATCCGAGGAAAATGCATCGACGAACGTAACTCTCGCGCTTTTTGCACGCACATTTCAGACCGTAAGGCGACCGATTGTATAACATAAATAAATATAATTGGACCGGCTTCGGATGAAACGCGCACCCAAAGTACTCTTACGGAAAACACGATAAATTCGCACGATTATAGACAGCGAAATAAGCCGACCGTTCAATTGGAGCGACGAGCGCGACTCTGGCATTAAGTACGATGTAGCATCGAGTTCAATTAAAATGGAAATCGGAAGCGATGGTCACTTCCGTCTCCCATGTCATTCGGATCTCGTTGGTTTGTGACACGAAAACTCGTCGCGATTATTCCCGATTTTCCTGTGGATCGAATTTCCTTGAGCAATCGTAGCCTTTTTTACCGTCGTTTTTTCGTTTGCCAGCCAAGTACGCAATTTGCACATGCAAATCCAATATTGTTTAAAGGATCATTGTCGACGAATGAGTTGCAAATTAAATCGTCGTCGTTTTCTGCTTGTAACTTTCTTCTCCCGTAAAATGAAACCGGCAATAATTGTAACTCAGCTGTGCGGTCTTCCTTGCTGCCGATGGTTAATATGGAATACCCAAATGACAAAATATGTAACACAGAACAAAGATATGAATACCATGTCAGGGTAGAATCGATTTAATCTTATTTGAATAAAATAATTCCAAGTTTGATATTTACAATATTACGATATAATACAATGTAAAGTTAGATATAAGATATATGATCTATATTAAAAATAATGCATTTGTTGTAATGATAAATTATTAAATAATTTGGATATAATTAAAAACTGAATATAATTTAGTTGAAGTAAATAGAAAGAACACTATATTTTAAATATTAATATAAGAAAAGAAAAAAAAACAAAACCAATAATTGAGTCTATTAGAAGAAAGGAACAGTATACGTTGATTATTATAATACTATTTCATACGAATAAATTTTTTCGTGTTATGATTAGTCTAAATCATTTTTTATTATGGTAGGTATTTATGAGCTTATTTATAAAAGTAGCCCTAAGCAGTATTTAACTTAAGACTCTACAAACGAAGAATTATATGCATATATAGTAATAAATATAGATAATTAAAATAAAACTTCATAAAATGTACATAAATAATAGTTTCATAAAAATAGAAAATTGCAAATTGTTTATTGTATCGTGTTAATATTGGCTTTAAAAACTACTTTATGCTTAGCCATAAAGTATAATTGAAACCGCTTAATTGCATTGAATTATTAATGCCCAAACAGTGTCAAATTTGTAAAAATAAGTTGGGTAACAGTTATGATTTGTTTTTTCGTTTCATTACGTCAAATGGTATTCAATTGTAAATTTAAGAGCGTCGCAAATTAAAATGCAATTGATTAATTTAGCCTTAATTAATGACATTTAGAATGAGATTTGATGTTATTCTTATTTCAATTACGAATAGTGATACGTTATGTTTAATTATTTATTTTATTAGCAATGAATATTTTTGCAACCCTTCATTTTATAATTGACAAGTGATTAGTAAAAAACTTAATTATTCTAAGTCTTTGATAAAAAAAAGTGTATCAAATTACACTATTTGAAATTGATATGTATGTAGCATATATGATTTGTTATATTCAATGTTGAAATTAATGTTTAAATCATAACAC
>JABFQC010000131.1:0-35966 GCA_022817085.1 Psilanteris sp. ZL-2020
ATGTAGAGGATTATACTTTTCGTTTTGTTTTAATGCTTTTAAGTTGGCACCACTTCTAATTAATAATGTTACTAGATCCACATTGTCTTTAGAAACTGCGCATTGCAATGGTGTGTTATAATCATCATTTAGCACGTTTACGTCAGCGCCTCTTTCAATCAATAGATTGACAAAATCCAAATTTTCATTGTATACTGCCCAATGTAGAGGAGTATCTTCTTCTCTATTCTGAACATTAATATCAGCGCCGTGTTCTATTAATATTTTTACCAGATCTCTGGATTCATTGTATACTGCACAATGTAAAGGAGTATTTTTGTATTTGTTTTGAAAATTTACATCTGCGCCATGTTTAGTTAACAGATTTACTAACTTCTTATCTCCATTAAAAATAGCACAATGCAGAGGAGTGTTTTGAATTAAATTTTCAGAATTTAAATCAGCGCCATGGGTAATTAACATTTCGGCTAAGTCCTCGCTTTCTTTTGAAACTGCACAATGTAAAGGAGTATTTTTGTAATCATTTTTAGAATTTATATAAGCTCCATTTTCAATTAATAAACTAACTAGGTCCTTACATTCGTTTAAAACTGCTAAATAAAGTGGAGTATCTTGATTTTCGTTTAGATTATTTACATCAGCGCCATTTGCAATTAATATTCTGACTAGAGTCATATTTTTTGTAGAGACTGCGCAATGTAAAGGTGTATTTTTATATTCATTTTGCATATTTAAATCAGCACCTCTTTCAATTAACATGCGTACTAGATCCACATTTCCCATTGAAACTGCCCAATGTAGAGGATTATATTCTGTTTGATGTAGAGAATTTAAATTGGCGCCAGTTTCTATTAATAAACTAATCAAATCAACATTTTCTTTGGAAACTGCACACTGTAGCGGAGTATATTGTTTTGCATTTGGAACATTCAAATCTGCTCCTTTTTCAATAATCATACTAACCAAATCTAAACTTTCAATAGAAACTGCCACATGAAGAGGTGTATTTCCATTTCCATTCTGTGAATTTATATAAGCGCCATTTGCAATTAATATTCGGGCAATATCTATATTATTTACAGAAACTGCACAATGTAAAGGTGTATTTTTATATTCAGTTTCAACATTAACATCTAAGCCTTTCTCAATTAGCATGCGAACTATATTCAAATATCCGTTGCATATTGCCCACTGCAGAGGATTGCATTCTTTTTCATTTAGACAACTTACGTCTGCGCCATTTTCTATTAACAAAATAACGAGATCCATATTTTCATTCGATATTGCGCACTGTAGAGGAGTATATCCATCATCGTTTATCATATTTACATCAGCGCCACTTTTAAGTAACAACCGAACCAGATCCACACTTTCATTGTGCACTGCCCAATGCAAAGGAGTATCTTTATCCATGTTTTGACAATTGAGATTTGCTCCACTTTTTATTAATATTTCAACCAAATCTATATATTCGTGGTAAACTGCACAAAGTAAAGGAGTGTTTCGATATTCATTTTGACAGTCTATATCGGCGCAACGTTCAATTAACATATCGATTAAATACTTATTTTTATTGAATACTGCACAGTGTAAAGATGTATTTTCAATTTGGTTTTTGGAGTTTACATTGGCACCAAATTCAATTAACATTTCGGCAATTTTGATATTTTCTTTATAAATAGCACAATGGAGTGGCGTGTTTTTATATTCATTTTCGGAATTTAAGTCTGCCCCATTTTGTATCAATAAACTAACCAGATCGATGTTTTCTTTTAAAACAGCACAATGCAAAGGAGTATTTTTGTGCTTGTTTTGAGCATTTATGTTGGTGCCTTTTTCAATTATCATCCTGACTAAGTTGGTATCTTCTTTTGAAATTGCCCAGTGTAGAAGATTATATTCCTTTTGATTCAATAAATCTAAATCGGCGCCATTTCTTATTAATAAATTGACTAAATTTATATTTTTTATGGAATATGCATAATGAAGAGGAGTTATTTGTTCGACATTTTTGACATTTACGTCAGCGCCACTTTCAACCAACAGTTTCACAAGATTCTCTTGGCCCATAGAAACTGCACAATGTAAAGGAGTACATTTATTATCGTTATGAGTATTTACATCGGCACCTTGTTCAATTAACAGTTTGGCTAGATGCACATTCCCGTTAGAAATAGCTTCATGTAGGGTAATACCATTTTTCAGGTTGAAATTTACATCAGCATTAGTGTCTCCTCCTACATTATCAACTGCATGATGTAAACTTGTGAAATCATCATTCAGCACTAAACTGTGTTCCTTTATTTCAACATCTGAAACTTGATTTTCTTCAAAACACGATGACGACTGTGTATTTAAATTTGCTTGGACATTTTTTATCTTTTTTTGTATTTGCAAATTTTCTTCATGCGACGACATAGTGTCAATAGAATAATTAAATCTGCTAAAAGCCAATGAAAAACTGCTTAAAACTTATGATTTAAAATAATTTAAAATATTAACTCTATTTAAAATAATATAATACTCTATTCAGTCATCAAAATCTATTTAACATATATCAAGAGAAAAGTTTCTTCTTATATACCAATATGTTGACATCTTGAGATGTCATCATGTGACAAAGAAGTATGTTTAATATCTAAATAATATTATTAATATAATTAATTAAAATATTAATTATATTACATTAATCATATGTAGTTATTATATCGATTTGTAATTTGTATTTTTTTAAAAAATATTTATATTTCATATTAATTTTTAATAAAATTAGTTATATATTTATCTCTGGTTATTAAAAAACAATTAATTTATTTACATCAACGTCGAATTACATTTTTTTATTGTATCCTTTAAAATAATTACCGATTTGATAAACATATTTAATATTAATTTATAAACTTTTGTAATGAAGATTTTTTACAAATGTATTAATTTAATTTAATAATTACAGTTTAAATTAATTGTCAGCTTTTAAACGAAATAAAGATGTTATACAATCTTATTTATATATATTTGTATTATTTTGTAATTTTTACTTTCTAAATCTATAAAATATAAATAACAAATAATAGTCTAAAATTGTGATGACAATAATAACATAAATATACCACTTTATTTACTAAAAATATTTAATCTTAATCTTAATTTAATAATTAATCTATAATATTAAATATTAAACTGAAAGGACCGTGCAAGAACATAACAACTACACGAAAATCCAGCTCGAACAAAATAAGAACAAGAAAACGAGCATGAACCAAAATTACTACGTAAAATAAGTATGAATAGAAGATATCAAAATTAAGATATATATAAACAATCAATAATAAATTCAAACTCAAGCTGATACATTCTAGGAGGCATTATAGTGTTACACAAATGACTCGCTACTGGCTGTTTATCGGTGGGCAAATTACCATTGACAGCAGGCATCGTTAAATGAACAACCAAGAATGGTACATCTATATAACTAATAGCATAACAATCCTGATCTAGTGTCAGCGATAATTGCAACATAATTTCAGTATATCTGCCGATAAAGGAACATTATTGGCATAATATTCTGTCTCGCAACAGCTTATTAATGACATCTATAACATAACACTTGTTCAGTCTGTGATAGTTATATACATTTTATAAACCAATTGCCTATATTGGCCCAAACTCGGCACATCACCTATGTCCACCGGTGTGGAAATTTTAGTTGTGGAAATCAACTAATCACTAGTAATGAACACCGATGTTATAAATGATTCTAAAATCGTTCGTGAATATCCACTTGAGATATAATAAAAGCTATCTGGTTACAAGGTGGAATTAAATGTAATATATAATACATCGTCGTTATTAATTAAAAAATTAGTTTCTATTATTTTACTATATTATTTTGTGTTAATTTAAATGCAACTTACTTTATACCACTCTTCAAATAATTTAGCTTATTATGCATTTAATACTTGATTTGAAACTACTCTGTAAAACTCTCGTCATGTGATTCGATTTCATGTTTAGTATATAAATAAACTGGTATATGATAATAGAACTAAACAATGATACTACTATTACGTCATTAACATGTGTAGACATGTTCAAAATGCATTATATCAATGTTATCTACGTGAAAAATGTATAATTTTAGTGTTTTTGAATTTCAGTTTACATAAATACTCAAACAATTGAAAATTAAAAATAAAAACAGCTGCTTTAGATTGTTATCATAAATTATATTTGTTTTTAACGTAATGTATCTTTTATAACGTAATTATAACGTAAATGTATCATTATGAAAACTTATATTTTATGATAATGATTTGTTTAAAATATAGTTTAAATGTTTTATGATTTTTCTTATTTGTTTAAATTTATTTTTAAATTCGTTTTTGAGTATAAATTCTGTCTCTTACATTTTAATAGAACTTCTGATAGAAAAAGAAAGAATAGATATTCCCTTTCTCCGCAGGCGTGGTGATAAAATTAGATCATATGAACAAGTTGTTTTGTTTTAACGACAGTCATCCAAAGCGTTTATCCATTGTCAAATCAACCCTCTACAGCTTTTTGATAATAAAATATTGATTTGTTACAGATTTACCAATACGTATCATCATAGTGAATATTTTAATTATGTGTATGAAAATTATAAATTGGTGTAATTAACGTTGACACTTTTTTAAAATTTGTGTCGTTAATATGTATAAATATATAATATAAGTGTATTAGACTATTTACATGGTCCGTAAATGAAATGAAACAATAAAAACGTTTGGATAATTGTTAAAATATGACAAATATGGTAACTAAAATAAGTTGAATGTCATTAAATTATTTTCAAATATTGTAACACTTACACTTACACTTCTTGAATATATTATTGTATTCGAATTGGAATATGTTAAGATGATATAAAGTCTATTTTTGAAATATGACATCTCTGCTCTTTTTAACCCCTATAATTCCTATTTAAGACCTACATGCTTCTGTATCATTTCTCAAATAGGTCATACATAACGGCTCGTAATGGAGAAAATGAATATTTCGGACGTTTTTAGTTTAATACAATATAATTAATCACAAGATAAACAAATGCGGTGATCAATGGGGGATAATATTACATTTTTCAAAATGAAGTGTCGAAAACATGAGTATAGAATACTCGGCAATGATCAGCTGATTATCGTCTAACAAAAGTTGCGTTTGCTTGCACGGAGAAAACGTTTTATTATACTATATTTACTACTATTCGTAGGATGAGGCTTTTAAAAATGAAAATAATACTCTTTATTACTGTAAATATTACTAAATAATATAGTAATTTTTCGTAGGATGTCTGCAATACTGAAATTAAATATAGTAAGATCTTTATTTTTAAAAACTCCATCTTACGAGTAGTAGTAAGTATAGTAATTTAAAAAACTTTTTTTCCCGAGTGAAAATTTAAATAGACGCGAAAGATATAAGGAAGAAATACATAAAAGGATCATTAATAGAAAGTGTAAATCCTTCAAGTCAGTTGTCATTTGCCAGTACAATAATTAGATTATTGTGATTTGCGAAAAGTTAAAAATATGGAAAACTCTGGTAAAACTTCAGGGACATCGTTGACAATATTACTGCTCAAGTGAGAATATTTACAAAATAAAGTACAGTAAAAAAACTATAGTGGACATTTTAATGAACACGCGTATTAAATTCTGGAAATTATATCGGAATATATTTATGCATTTCAAAATTGATTAATTATTAAATAGTTTTTGTTTTCAAATAACGCTCAATTTTTTTCATCAATGAAGATGCATCGTGATGTGTTCGAATACGAGCTGACAATCGACAAATTGCTTGAGATGTAATTTCCTAGAGACCTCGGATGAAGCTTGCTGCTTGTGACGCAGTCTTTCGGAAACACTAGAAGGCGAATGTGTGATTAGAAATCTGTCAATTGAAGCATTACATTGATTCGCGTTAAGCAGAGTCGTTCTTTTCAGCGTTACATTCTTTTGTTTTTAATTATACTTAAGCTATATGTAACTTATCGCTCAATTAACACATGTTTCTATAAATATTTATTTATAATGAAAGAAGCATACGTTACTATTAAATGCATTTACAAATTTAAAATATTGTGTCATACGTAAATAAGTTTTATTTATTCGTAAAATATTATGTTAATGATATATATGTACTTATTTTATACAAATAATTCGCAATGTGTTTATATTATTTAAATTAATTTAATTATTGATTATTGAACGCAATAAATTTAATATATTTATTATAATGGGATTTACAAATTTTACTTGATTTTAAATTAAATTTATTATTATTCAATTAAATATTGATAGCAATTAATAATACAATTTTTAAATTGTATAGAAATAGTATGACGTTGAAGCTAATAAATGTTTAGGAATAATTTTTACAAAATATGAATGTGTATTGCTAACAGAGGCTATATTTCCACAATGACCGGGGCTGCTTACACATGCATAGAATGTTCTCAGCATGTCCATTGGAAAATTCTATGCATTTGTGAACGAGCCCAGCAATGATTTTAAATAGAAATTTCATCCTATATGAATAATATTACCCCATAATTAAATAAATAAAATTACTTTTATAAATTATTGTGACACGATTTGTATTTCTTTTTGTAATTGTGTAATCGCATTATTTTTTGTTATTTTTGAAAGAAAAAAAATTGAACATTCTAGGTAATAATTTGTAATCTGTTTTCTTGATATTATTATATTGAAGATCATATTTTAAAAATTTTATACTGTCGGGCGTCTTGAGACTTTACTATCAAATTTATCATACTGTCGAAAGGAACTATTTTGGACTTTAAATTGTTTAAATTATGCAAAAAATGTATGTCAAAAATGATAATAATTTATTGTCCTGCTACTTTGTACTACTCAAAATGTGATTTCTTCACGTGCCAAGCACGGACAGATATTGGCTTAGATTCTTTTAAAATCGTTCGCCGATAGTTTACTTCATCGTCGATACGTTCATGTGCCATGCATAAACCTATTATCTGTAATTGATTTGAAAAATGTATCTGTCGATGAATGGCATAACGATCGTGCCAATGGTGGCCCGATTATTTGCTGATAATATGAACATGCATGAGCAATAAATATTATTGATTATCATCAGCCATGCTAGGCCCATTTTTGTACCGTTTGTTAATATCGACAGACCACAGAGTTTTCTGCATGGGTTCTTTTATTTCTTATATCATAAAAATCAATTTCTGTTCGAGTTTCTTCTACCAGTTATTACTGGAATTTTATTTTCTTACATCATCTGGGTTTTTGCAGTTTGCTGTTGAAGCACGCATTTATTTAAATGACATCGTCTTTAACGTACAGTTCTTATACAATATGTATTGTATTCTTATAATTACGTATAGTTCAAATACAGTTATACACGGAAAGAAAAATATTGATTAAAATTACTATTTATTGTTAGTATAGTGTGGATATACTTTATTTTTTGTGAATATTATAATTTTTGACATATTTATTATTTATTATATATTTTGTTTAATAATACTAAAAAATGCATTATTTTTCGAACATGTGTTATTATTAAATAGATAGTCGTTTAATATACTAATATATAATATATAAGAACAAATTCAAATATGTATTGAAAGAAATTATTATTCCAATAATAGTAAATTTGTGATTGGATTCATTAGCGATATTTATTATATTATATACACTGAGAAAATGAAATTGTACAGTTTACATTGTAACATTTTGACGCTTCTCATTGGTTAAACCAGTTCAATGCCGTTATCTCGTTGGCTGACATGATTACTATTCAAATTGTAGGATTTGTACAATGTGAAATTGTACGACTAACGATTACATAGTTCCTCTAACGATTTTATTTTCTCAGTAAGAATGAAAAAAATTCAAATACTTGTTTCGGATTCATTGTAAACATTGAATAATCATTGTCTTCTATATTGTTAAATATATTATACAAAGGGGGCGGGGCTTACACACAAATAATACATACAAATAATATCGAAATAGACACATCTGTTATAATATGAACACGCTTAAGCATTTTATTTACTTGAGTAAATATTCTGAAGAAGCATGATATTTGTATATTATAGTTAATCATTTATTGTTCCTGTTATACTACTGCACTATGTTTGCATTCACTTGCGAGAAAACATAGTACAATTAACACTCTTATATTTATATTTCTTTCTTTCATCTCAAATACATATATGTATATATAATAATAAATAAATAATAAAATAATGTTCAATTTCCATATAAAATATATTTTTCAAGCGAGTAATAAATTAAATTCGAATATAATAAAAAATGCTGAATCGCGATTGCGTCTGCGCCAATGAACCGATTTGGCTGGAAATAAGTTTCCAGTGTAGAGTAAGCAATACTCTACCCACACTGAGAAAAATGGACTGTTGCTTTAACAGTCCGCACTGTACAGTCTGGACTGTAAAAAAATAGATGTCTGAAAAAAAGTAATAGGTCTTTAAAAATAAAACAAAATAAGTCTGGACTATTGCTACAACATGCCAAATGATTAATTCGATAAAATAACATATATGCAAATTAATTCATAACCTTAAACTGTCAGAATTATAACAGTGTCAACTGTACAGTCCAGAACTGTACAATTTTACAGTCTAAGACTGTTGGCGGAACAGTCTAGTTTATTAATCCAACAGTAAATTTTTCTCAGTGCAGTAGCGTATTGCGCTATTTCGCCCGCCCCCCTTTCCCGGAGAAAAAGTAGGAAAAGTTTTTTGAATCGCGAATGCGTCCGAGCCAATGGACCGATTTGTCTGAAATTAAGTGTACAGTGTAGAGCAAGCAATACTCTACCCAGTGGCGTATCGCGCTACTTCACCCGCCCCTCTTTCCCGGAAAAAAAGTGGGAAAAGTTTTTGTGAATTGCGAATGCGGGCGTATTGTTTACTCTACAGTGGAAAATTATTTACAGTCAAATCGGTCAATTGGCTCAGACGCATTCGCGATTCAAAAAACTTTTCCCATTTTTTCTCCGGGAAGGGGGCTTGCGGTCGAAGTAGCGCGATACGCCACTGGATAGAGTATTGCTTACTCTACACTGGAAACTTCCAGCCAAATCGGTTCATTGGCACCGACGCAATCGCGATTCAAAATTTTTTATTATATTCACGCCAAGCTCGAGCAGTACTTCAACCACATAATAAATTAATAACTCAAATAGTAATTTGTAAATACTTCGAATCACAACAATCACGAAGTTTGTATAGCTCTTAATACAAAAATAAAGTTAATTTTTATAATGTGTAGTATTTCTTATTTGATATAGTAATTTTTAACCGAAAAATTTTCTCCGTGTAATAATTGTAAAATAATAATCAGATAAACGTTTATTTGTTAATAATATAAAAAGCAATGCTTTTAAGTTTAATTTAAATACAAATAAATTTATTAAAAATGTTAATCAAAAACATAGAAAATACACATTATTATTACATATTAGATAAAACAACAATTACAAATTATTGAATTTAATATTTATTTTTAACTATTAATATCTTGGTAAGTGGCATAGTAGGATGGAATAAAAATCGAATTAGTGAAATGAAAAGTTTAATAATTTAATTTCATTTGAGTAAGAGTAAAATATTAAAGAGGAAAAATAAATATTATGACATAAGAGTATTAATAGGTAAACTTTGTTATTTTATTAATAAAACTATAGAGTCGAAGATAGTACACATAGTTCTGTATTACTTTTAATATTGCACTTCTCTACATTGTTCATCAGAAATCTATTTATTTAGTGGGAGATTAAAAGTTTATAGTTAATTTTAAACTAAATAAATTTAAATGATGTAATTATCCAATCTGAAAATCTGTAATGAAGAAGTTGCTCATAAATTATTAAAAGTTGTATGCTTCACGACGATCGCTAGTAGCGTAACTGCCCATTTGTTAGTTCAATTTTCTGGGTTATAACCTAGTAACAAAACTTGATTCCAGCAAGTTTCCAATGTTGGATCAGAACTTTATTCCATACAGAGAAAAATGTATGGTACACGTTTACTATACTTTATGATACTATACTATACTATACAAGTTTGTAAAATTTTTGTATATAAATTCTACTAAATGTTTTTTGTTTTAGTTTTATGATGAAATATAGTAAACTTTTATTATATATATAATTTATTTCTGTGCAAGCATATAATCGTTTTGTTGTATTTTGATATCGGAAAAAAGTTGATAACCAATAAATCTAGATCCAACATAAATAATCCAGAAAGAAATCGCTACTAGGATTCCCTAATTATTTTGCCAGGAAAAATAATCTCAGTTATACAATAAATAAAAAAAAGAAAACTCAAACTTTAAACAAGAACCGCCCTCATAATAAGTTTGCCATCTTATTAGGCAATACAAAATATTTACCATATGACTAGCGCGACTAAATGAAAAATAAATTCATTTTAAAAATGGTTATGAAAGGACTTGTAACATTAAAAAACAGTACCGTAAATAAGTAAATATTT
Source organism: Psilanteris sp. ZL-2020 (assembly GCA_022817085.1). NCBI lineage: Eukaryota > Metazoa > Arthropoda > Insecta > Hymenoptera > Scelionidae > Psilanteris > Psilanteris sp. ZL-2020. Next base: position 10,559 of record JABFQC010000131.1, read on the forward strand.
ACATTTACGTTATTAGAACTACTGTAAATATATACATTTGTTAATATTACGATATAGGTATTAAACATCAACATTATATTATTTCTAATCTTAAAAGATTTGTATGCTTATATCTTTATCCGAAAATAATGCAATCGAAATGCTAATATTTTTAGGAAAAAAAACATAATTTGTTGTTTGTTTTAAATTATCAATTTAATTTTTAAATAAAATTAATTATTTTATTTAACGCTTTATTATTAAGAATATTGATTCTTATATTTTGTAATTCACTCGCAATAGAATGTTGTTTACTATTTATACGTCTATTTAGCGATTATTCAAAGAGCAATATAATAAATCTTAAGCTGTCAGGGAATAATGCGCTGAAAAATATTATTTTGAAACCACATATACTATTACACCTGAACGTATACAAATAATATTAATATTTACTTCTGCAATAACTGTGAACTCTATTCTAAAAATAATATAATCTAAGATAATGTTAATTTCAATGTAATTTAATAATACAAGTACAACGTAAGTCTAAATATATATCTTTATTTCAATTTTTACAATACTTTTCACAATATTTTATAAATACAATTATATCGCAATAAAAATTATACACTATAGTAATCAAAGGTGATTTTTTGATTACTTTTATAAAATACGATACTTAATTTTATATATTCAACAAAAATCCATTTCCAGTATATATATAAATATTTAATACAATTGGAAATATTCATTGATTCATCTTACTAGTAAACATAAAAATATATTGTAAATATACATTGATAATTTATTTCCATTTCTACTAGGGCATATAAATTTAAATAATAAATTACTATATACTTACACACATATGAAAGTGTTAACATTGATCAGCTTTTCTTCACGCAGAGAAAACTTCTGTTAATTCAACCAAAATTTTGTTCATTTAACAAAATTTTGGTTGAATCAACCAAATTTTCTCTGCGTGTTTGTTAGTCAAACAAGAATAATTATATATGTCAGGAAACACACTATATATTATTAAAATAAAAAAGAACTGTTAAATTCAGAAATTTATTATTTTAATTTTCTCACTGTAAAGGAAGGTTCCATAGTTTCTTTACCCATCGTATTCAAACAAACACATTTTCATCGAATTTAATTGTAAAATATATGAACTTTTTCTCCTATTGATAACTTAATTCTTTGGCAGGTAACTTTGTTTGCGTGAAATAAATATGGGAGTGATTGTTCGTCAATACTTCGCGCAAGAGTAATTGACAAAAATAAATGGCAATGTTAATACATATAGACATTCAATCCGAAGATACAAAATATAAAATCATCGCTCTCTTCTCTATTTACAAATGCTGATTTGATGGGTTATAAATGATTACGTAGTTGAAAAAAAACAATACTTTCCTTGATTTCGACATTGCATATCACTCATGTGGAGGAAATGCGAATAAATGAAGGTAACATTTCGTATAAACTATAAGGTCATATAATACAAGTGAATTCATGCGTTGCAATAGAAAGTATAATTTTATTCCTTATATTTGTAAATACGTATTCAATAATGCAATCAAAAATATTTATCTATCTGAAATCTATTAATTATGTATTACATTTTTAAATATTATAGTTTTTAGTATAAATCTACTTTTTCTACAATATATACTTACATTAATTTCAATTAGATTTTATTGTAAAAACAAAACTATAATACTACTACTTTAACTTTAGTTTATTAATATTCACATATATATGTAATAGAAAATATAGAATGTATGGAATTTCCTACATGTGTGTCTGCGTTTTATATAACTATATATTAACAATATGATTTAATAATATAAACATTATAAAATGTTAAATTAATGGTTGATTATTTCAGTTTAAATTATTATTATCAAACTCAATGTAAAGATCAGCAATATAAAAATCTTATCACAAGGCATTTTTATAGAAAATATTTTAAAAATATATAAATGTTTTTTCGATTAAAAAGTCTAAATAGAAGACATTTGTTTTGTTAGTATTGTAAAATCTAAACGCGTTTTACACGTTATTCGTAGTTTATATTAATATAAAAAAATGCGGAAAGACAATGTTTAAAAAAAAACATTGTTTATGCCTTGTATTATAAAATACACTTACTAAATTACTTACAATTACTAAATTATAGAAATGAATATTATAAAATAAAAAAATTAACTAAAATAAACACTGCAAATGTTTTTATAAAATTAAAAGCTTACAAAAAAAAGAGTATTTTAATGACTATATATAAAAATAATTAAAATTTTCAACCAAATAATTTTATTTATATTTAAAAATTAAAATTTAAAATTGACCGAAATTGTTAATAACTTTTCACTTTTTTTTATTTATTCCTAAATAAAAGAAATAAAAACCAAGTTTTTAACATTTCACTTAATTCTTCAGGCGCTTTACATATTTTACGCTTTTTAATTTTAAGCGCATTTTTAACCTCTAAAGTATCACTGTAGTATTAAGATATGTCATGTGATTAATCAAACAATTTAAAAGAACTTATCTACACAACTGTTAACATTTGAAATAAATTATTTTAAATATTTTATATTTTATATTCTTATCTTATACAATAAATTTATTAAGATCAATTAATGTGTAAAAATGTGTAAGTTATTAAGTGAAACGAGATATTATTTTAAAAATAAAATTAATAACAAAATTAAATAGAAAAATAAAAAAGCGGAAAAAATCGTATGTTGATGTGTATGATGTGTTGTGTTTTGGTATAAATATGGTACAATTGGTATACATTTCCTGGTTATAATGCGGTTATTCAGTTTAGACCAATGAAGTTTTTACGTTGTATAGTTATTTACTTATTTTCGTATTTTGTATTACAAAATGAGTGCTTTGATACATTTGTTACAGATATATTTTAAAAAAGGTTGCTTCCAGCAGTTATATACAATTATTTATTTAATAATATTTATTAATTGTCTTCTTAAATTATTAATTCATTTATTGTTTTATACTCAATATATATAGGTGAAAAAAATTTAATAATATAACTATATTTAAGTAATTGTTCTTTTAATAATATATATAACAAAAATAATATATTTTTGTAATATATAGGTAAAAATACTCACATATCAGGTGATCTACTGTAATTGTGATTTAAAGATCAAATAAATCATTTACATCATCTAAGATAATATTTCAGAAAATTGCTTTTTTTGAGTATTTGGGCATAAAATATTTGTGTTATGTGTATTAATTGTTCTGAAATATTTAAGTTATTATAAAATAAATTTGCCACAGAGTATAGTTTTGAATGCATATTTCTATAATGTTTGTGAAATATGTAGTTAACAGAAATCTTTAGCGTTAAAGTTCTACACAAGATGCTTGTGCAGATTCGGTACAAAATCAATATAACTTAATCACATTTTCCTAAAATTATAGTTTTACTGATATACTTACATGATCTTTATTAACATTGTGATTCATTAAATACATTTGTTTTTTTTAATACATTAATTAAATTGATTAAAAACTTGATTTAAAATTAATTACATGACCCTAAAAACAATAATAATTTTTTTTTAAATATTTGTGTATTATATTGCTTTACATCTAGACTAATTAATAAATTATTTATTTAAGTTTATTATTTATTTAATCCTAATAAAAATTAAAAGATACATACTTATACGTGATAGAAATTAAATACACCTCTAGCAATAGTAATAGAACTATACATATTTTTTCAAGAAGTGACTAACGGAATATTTGGTCTTAATTTTGTTCCTTAATTAAATGTTATCCGCATACTGTTATTATTTAAACCTATAGTTGAGCATCTCTAATTTGATCGCCAGAAAAATACAATTCATTTTTAAAGTGCTGTTAATATGAATGAAAATCATCGATCAGATTAAATATTTGTACGTAACAATATATTGCTATGATATGTTAAATTTGACGCCTGCTACTAGCAATGGAGAACAGTAGAATTTAATCTCAGCTTGAATTTTTATTGTTGTTTCAAATAAACGCGTGCGAATATAATGAAAAATCGCTACGCATATATATGGCTATAAAGAAAAAATTACTCACAAAAATGATCGATTCTGTTAATCATCTCGATCGAGTTTACAGAATAATATGTGATAAATAAATTTACAGTCATTGAATAATTAAACTCAAACTGCATTGTTTGTTACAAAGCGGAATTAGTGGATGTAATTTATATTTTAGTTATTTCAACAAACGTATCGATATACAATAACGAAGGATTTTGGAAACTCTAGCTTAAAGGTATAATTTTTCGGATCTGTAATAAGCGCAAGTTAACATTTTCGTGGTGTACATATTGAATTCATCAACGCTCACCACTACACACGCACGACAGGATGACCGGCACGCGATATACATTATGCTTTCAGTCGCGAAGGGAGTCAGTATAAACCGGTCTTCTGCCTGTCGAGGAGTCGAACAGTTTTTACTAATTTTTCCTCTGTCTCGCGTTCAAGTGATTCCAAAAACTTATCAAATATATAAATATATATATATATATTGTCGTTCGAACTGTTTGTTGTCATCAAGATATTGCAAATGATATAAAAAATAATCGATTACGTTTTGATAGAAAAACGTCATAGAAAGGTAAAAAGTCGGCCCCGAGAACGATCGATAAAATAAAGTGCAAAGTAATAGGGCGTTTTCGGGGGTTGATTTTCGGGCCAGTGTGGTGTTCATAAAGCTGCAGTGCAGTGGTCAAAAAGAATGCCTTTGCGCATGACCGAGTGAGAGTGCGTTGGCAATGGTTTTCTAGTGACGGAATACACGCGAACGAGTTACATTGATCATGGAAATGCGTTCAGAAATAAACGTCGGAGTTTGACGACCTCTCGTTTTGATTTCCCGAACGTTCCTCAAAAAGTCATCAACTTGACAGGAGTTATAGGTTCAAAACTCGAAGGAAAAATAACTTTTTCTATTGACATCAAAATGTCAAATTGAATTCATGCATACTTAAACATATTTGACGTTTTCTTTGATGTTTAATAAATAAACAAACATTATTCCTTGATATAAGGAAGGGACGTGTTTATAAGTAGTAAAAAAAGGTGGAAAATAAATAATCGAATTAATGTCACAACATTATTTTGTTAATTTTATTTGGATTCACATTCGATTTAATCATGTAATTTAGTAAGGAATCATGATTGGTACGGTGCTATTGCTGGAAACTCATTAGATTCACGGAGCCGTATAAAAGCTTTTGAAGAAGTAAAATGAGACAAATAATTATTATTATTTAAACGGCAAATGAGAAATATAAGCTTTGATTTAATATATAAATATGTTATATTTATTATAACTATTTTTTTAAATTTTTAATTACTGACGAAATTTCAACCATTCTATTTCTGGTACATAATTTTTCATTTGAATCATTTATCTCCAATAATTACGTAAGGTTTCATTAGAAGAATAAAGAAGCTCATACGAATATATAATAACCAATTGGTGCAAAATTTTCATTTACGAGCAACTTTTTGCGAGTCATTTAATTGTCACATCTGTTGGACATAAATCAATTTTGTTAAATACTTCATCTCAATAGCATTCATCCAAAGTAATCAACTTTACTAACATTTTAAATAGAGAATAAAACAAATGTTGAAGACACATTTACGTAATTTATTTTTTTATAATTCACTAACAAGTATAGGTGTTTATAAATCTCGTTAATGTTTTGATTCTAAAACGTCTTGATGATGTATATATTTACAAATATTTAATTTATCACAAACAGAATACATTTTTCTACATGAATAATAGCAACGGAATAAATTTTAATTGCAATTTATTGAAATTCATTATTTAATGAAATAATATTACACGATATAATAATAACATAAAAATAATACGTTAAAATATCAGAGTCCGGATTAAAGTTTTAATTATTCTGATCGGTTCAATTTGGTTGACTTCAATTAATGGTACACTGAACTTGTAAAAATGTTAAGCTACGTTTACACAATACTAACTCGCATAACGCAAGAATATATAATTTTATTTTACAATTATACGTATGCGTAATGGAACCGCTACAATTATTCGTTATTCGCTTTTACACGTGGCTTGCAGATACCAGGCCTATGATTGTTTCTATAGTTAAGTTTTTTTTTCAAGTTTTTATGATAAGCACCTACGTTAGTCTATACCCAGATAAACGTATTCAAATAATGTATAAATTTGCAGATACAAATTGAAATAACATTCCAATCTTGTTTATTAACAGCTTGCTCGCCAGACCTACGATCAGGTTGTTCGATTTGTGCGAGGTTAACGGGATTTAAAATGAGCGCGTGAGAAACGGCAAAAGTGAAAAATTGTACTTTCCTATGGAACAATGAAAAGCATTTTCTGCAGTGCACGCTTAATGAGACGTCGCTATTAATTTGCGCATTTTAAATTTTTGTATTCATTTTATTTTATGATTGTATGAGTGTGCGAACGAAAGATGATAAAATGCATTTTACGTAATGCTTGAATAATTAAGTGGAATGTAGACACGTAACCATGTGGAAGGGAATAGCTTTTAGAGTTAATTTCATGGAAGTATCCCTAAAAGAGTTACTGTATATTTCACAGATTATGACAATTATCAAAAATAAATCGTATTTTTTTATATTTTTCACATATACGATGTATAAGCCAAACATCTTGAATAAAGTATTATAATTGATCAAATATTTATGTCAAATGTTTGTGCAAATGCACTTATTTTAACAAAATTAAATACAGATTAATGTTTATTTTTTAAGACTTAAGATTATACATTCGAAGATGACAAAAAAGTCATTAAATTATTTTTTTTTGCACAATAACACTGTCTTTCTAGTTTTTCTGAATAATAACATTTAGATAACATTTGTTAATGTAAATATTTTCAATTTAATTATTTGCTGTCGATAAAACAGGTTTGACATTTAAATATCAAACTTAAAATTATCGGTTCTAAAATTATTTTCAATTTAAAAAAATATTTTGCATATATTGTTTGTGTTGGAGAATTATTTAATGTTATAAAAAATATTATTACTCTTATCACAGTTATATTTTTACTATAAAAGTGTTTAACATATTAATTGAATACGAAGATAATTCTATTAAATTAAACTAAAAATAAAAATGAATTTAATTTTGATATTTATAAGATCATACAATACTATTTTGTGTAACAGTTACGTACAATTTCATGATTTTTTATTATACTAAAAACAAGGACAAGGTTAACAACTCTACTTGTAAATAATAGTTATGAAATAACATATATTAAGTATTTTAAATAATTAGCTTCCACTGACATTTTTATGAGTATGCTTTTGGTTCGTACTTAAATGCTTTTAGTGTTGGTCTGATTTGATTAGAAAACTGTTCTAGTATACGTTATTTTATAAACAGTTTTGTGTTAATATATGGATAGTAATTAATAATATAAATTTAGAATCTTATTTCGTATGATATTCGTAGTTTTACGATACATGTATTACTCTGTATTAACAATCCACTCTCCTCAAATGACCATTGAGAGCAAGAAAAAATACAAAGGGTTTATTTCGATTCGCTTGGAGACCTTATTTGAATATCATATTAAATCATGTATATATTATATCTGACGGTCAAATTTTAATATATACATGATTTAATATGATATTCAAATAAAGTCTCAAAGCGAATAGAAATAAACCCTTTGTGTTTTTTTCTTGTGCCTAATGGTCATTTGAGGAGATTGGATTGTTATTAACAAATTAGAGGAGCATTTCCTTATAGCATTTTTACTAACTTTTTATAAATTACTCTGTATGCAAATCGTCATAGTCACGTAAATAAAGACACATACAATTATTTAAATCATCGTTACTCTACACAATTTAAATCTCACATAATCAAATATATAAAATAATTACACAAAATCTATTAGACTATAAAATTTTCATCTCTCAAAATTCTATCTATGCTCTCTCACAGCATCCGGTACGAAATCGATTATCTATTTTATTAGTTTTACGGTTTAACTATATAATAAATATTACGCAAGTGGAAATTGCCAGGGTCTTTCAAGCGGCCTAGTACTGGCCTATAACCGGCAGCGGAAATATGGCACTCAGAGCCGATTCAACAGATGTTTGACTGCAGTTTATAGTAGGCACCGTTCGTTAAACTAACGTAAGCCAACACTGGTACGTCTGTACAGCCGACTTCGATCCGAAATAAAGCCGTTGATTCAGCTAGAACATAATTGTGAACCAGTGATCCTAAATTATAGGAAGTGGTATTTGAGGGCTGCCCTGTTTTCCTCGACTCCCATCCCTTGCTTGGTTAGCTGAGATAGGAAAAAACACATCGGAACGAGCCAAGTGAGGGATGGATATCGAAGAGAAAGGGTAGAGTCCCCAAATACCACATTCCACGATCTAAAATCACTGTTGTCAACATAGAGCCGTTAATGGCTCAGTATTGTTTTATTACTAGAACTGTTTGTTAAACTGAGATCAACCTCTATTGCTACGTTTGTACAGTCGACTAATAGCCCATTATGTCAATAGTAAAAAAGTAGATTGCCTATACGCGCAATGGCATGAGTGTAGGACTAAGTTAAGCAATATTGACGATGTCAGATACTTGGATGGGTGACCGTTTTTTAAAAAATGTAGAAATAAATATTACTTGTTCCGTTGCATATTAATATCGTGTTTGAATAAATCTAAAAATTAAACTTTTTTCTTCTTTTTATGTACTGGTCCGTAATGGACCTGGTGAAATTCATTTCTGGCAAACGACGAATTTTTTTGTCAGGCGACTTTGGGTTAGATTTTTGGCGGCATTTTACCAGTATGCAGTAAGGCGTTTTTTGTTATCTGGGCTGTAGTCCTGCTGGCATTTTGGACTGGCTCACTATTGAGAACCAAATCATTGTCATTATAGTCAATTCTGGCACCAGTATCGGCCTAGTAGTGAATCGTTTGGCAATTTATACTTGGGAACTTACCTATAGAAATTTTCTAACTTATTATTTTCTATGCAATTTTATTTCTTTTAATATATAGATGATGAAATTTAAACATATCAATACATGTAATAAGAAGATATAAATTTTATATAATCAATATATACTGTGAAATTTAGTTCAATTATAAATTCTTTTAAAATTAAAATAAACAATTTAGTACGTCGTTTTGTCAGTTGTATAATCACAGATTCATTATTTTAAATTTTGTTTTATTGATTCTTATTCAGATAACACTGGCAAATACTAAATTTGCATTTTGCAGTTATGAAAAACATTTTAGATTGAATTTTTTTATTTTATGCATTGTGATTAGGCTACATAATTTTTATGGAATTTTACGGCTGAAAAGAATCAAAATAAATTTTATATATAAATATAGATCAAAAATTTTTTTGCTTATACAAAAATCTTAAATAATTTTGTTAAATTAGAATTTTAATTACCAATACTGAAGATATTATTAATTAAAAAATTAATATTTATACTGTTTTATACATTTGTAAGTAATACTGTAAATATATACTCATACGAGATGTATATTTTTATCAAGCTATAATATTTTATATTATATGGCATAATGTCGAAACAGATTCCTTATATAATATTTTAAAGACTTATACGTATGATATAAACTGGAACTAGTATACATTTCGTTATGTTAGATATCGTTGGAATATTTTTAAAAAAGAGGTCAAAATTTTAAAGAAAATACCCCTTTCGAAATAGTATTTTCAAGGCGTTGCTCATACAATACGGTGCTGGGGCCCCCTAAGACCTCGTGTTTTGGGTTTGGCTAGATTTTTAAAGGGGGGGGGGGCAGTCCCCCGCATCACTTTGTGAGGGTGGCCGAAGGCGACCCGATGTGTTCTTTCATATTTGATCCGCCAAAACAATTTTGCACACTCGTAGCTAGAGCACCCAAAAGTGGCGGACCTCATAACAACCGGAGGCTTTGTTTACATATTTACAGTGTTATATATATATAAACAATTTTGCACACCCGTAACTTGGGGCCATATATATATAATGAGGACGCATCATCCATGCAAATTTGGGCCCCTAGTTACGGGTGTGCAAAATTGTTTTTTTGAGCAAACAGGTGAAAGCTCCTTCGGGCGGCCTTCGGCTTAAAAATCAGGGGGGCTTAAAAATTTAGCCAAACTCAAAACGCGAGGGTCCTAGGGGGCCTCAGTACAATAGTTCAACATCTGGTGCATTTGAAAACCATCCTCAAATGCTACACCAGGCTTATATTTAACATTGCGTAAATGGGAAAAAAGATGTCTTTCGGCCCCAACGCACCGCTATGTATGCATATATGTATAAATTGTATAACAAAATATATTAGAATAATATATAATATTATAATATGATATTTGTGTTTACATTATATATACATATATATATATATATATTATTTGTATTTAATATTAGATTATGTTTGTGTTATATTTCAGTTTAAAGTATTATTTCTATGAGTAGATAATCTGTTCGTATAAAACGAGATTTAATAAAGTATTTAACATGAAAGCTTTATTATGAAGGACGTGTAGATACGAAACAGAGATTTCCATTGCAACTAGATTCAAAAAGTATATTCATTCTGATGAGGGTGAGTAAACTTGTTATATATAAAAAGTAAACATAAGTGCAAATATTAATTTAATACTTTTAACACTTTTATTACAGATTAGATTACAGCGGGGCCATATGGTGAAACAAAGGAGATTTATTGGAAATTCTAATAACAAAATGATTAATATACGACAATTTTCGTACAGTTTTTTTAACTTTTGAATATATAAAGAATATATATTTAAAAGGAACCTAATAAATTGTATATATATAGGAAATGTAAATGAAGTTTCCTTTACTTCCAAATTAAAAGTTAGAAATTAGTAAGTTAAAATTTATATCGTGTTATGTATATGATGCAGCATAAGATTTTGCATATAAAAAATTATACAACATATGTATATTTAATGTTTAATATTACTAATACGAGTTATTAATATAAGATTATTAGTATTTATTAATAATATATGATGTTGAATACAATAAGCATTGTTCAAACTAGCAATATAACTTTTAACTTCTTATTTGCAATAACAATTACTAAATTGTTTACAATGTTTTTCATTATACAAAATTTAAATTATAGTACGTTACATACCCCAGTTTTAATAAGCAAGACTATTAATTAAATTGCATATACAAACGACTAAATGTAGTAATTTTATACCTCTTATATAAAATATAATAAGAATTTATGATCGACGAGTACTGCAAGTTTACATGAATATTTTATTATATCATACGGTGTGACACTAACTGCAATCATTCTCCTTCATAAAGTCTGTAGAAATAAGTACAGCTTTTGAAATATAACACGAATGCATCTTTTGTAGACTGGTGGGCTATTAATGCTGTTAATTAAATTCAATTAAAAATAATTTTTGAAAATATAAATTATAAAATATTGTATATAAGATATTTTATGAAATAATATACAGTGACATATTTTAACCAATCATAATACTAAATTTTCTAGTCTCAGAGCAATAAAATATTGTTCTGTTCAAATTATATACAATGTAATTTTTTAGAGGTGTATATATATGTAAAAGTTTATATTTTAAAATAAAGTTTTTTAATAAATAACTACAATTTATTGAAATTTGCATTGTTACAAGTAATTTATGTTCCGAACTAATATCATTATTCGACGAAATTTGAATTATTTATTTTGACAGAAATTTAATAAATTACAATAAAATTTAAGAGCAGACGTTATACCGGCACTTTATATTGTTAAGTTATGAAAAATAAATTGTATTTGATATATTATAAAGTTAATTGACAGTTTGATAATAAATAATCTTTTGTGTAAGATGTAATTTTTTTTGAGACAACAATACTTTTGTAATATTTATTTTAATAATAAAATTTTAGTCATTTTGATAATCATTTATTTGATTTTAATTTTTTACATTATCATTTTTTTTATTATGTAATTTGAATAAATATGTCCTGAAATTATAAAATTCAGACCAGATATATTTTTCTTATAAAATTTTATTTACAAGAAAAAATGAAAAATTTTAAACACCTTTAAATTTTATTTTGTACATATATTTATGTAATAGTAGAATGACGAATTTCTTTAATAATACTTAATGCACGAGCTGTTTTTATTCAATGTATATATCCAAAGAGAATTTCTTCGTTTGATCTTATGGTAATTTGGTTGTAAGCAAGAAAGAAGAAACCGGATCCTCGGAAGTCTCGCGTAGCGAGTGACATTACTATGGTCATGGCGGGCATTTTAAATCTATTGATAAATCTTGATACGTGAAGTATACCCCACTCGAGTAATATAAAAATACTAATAAAAGTAATACATATGTAACTAATAACAATTTAAATTACGACGTGTTCTAGTTAATTTATATAATATATATCACACTATATTTTGTATTTAATTATATTACTAGTATTATTCTCTGAGAGTAATTTTGACATATTTTAAGTTAGTTCGCAATATTATTCATAATTATTTTTTAACATACCTTTTAAAATATGTAACTATATTATGTACGTTTTTATTGTATAAAATACTATTTAAAACTCAAATAATCGTTTATTATGTAAAATCATATCATAACAATCAATTGAAATACTTGAACAAATAGATTATTTACGATCTTTTATAATTAACATTACATATTCCAATTTGTATATTTAATTTAAAAATTTAGTTATAATGAACCATTTGAAATAAAATTCAATTAATATAATATTTAAGTGAATGCGTATGTTTAAAAAGTATGTAAAGGACGTTGTATTATTATTCGTTTAAAAAGGACATCCATTTATATTTCTCCAATTTATTACAGATTGATAGTAAACTATATTGGATTATTATATATTATTACTTAGAATCTTTGAATAGTTTGCAATACACTAAATTTAATTGATGTTGCTTATCTTCGGTATATACGGTGTAGAACTATTTCAAACAATTTAAGTTTGAAATAAAGCCGATTAAAAACGTTAACCCTTTCAGTTTTTATTTTAAAAATATTAAATAAAGAACTGTTTAATGCATGAAACATAATTTTATTCAATTCAATTCAAGTATTATATAACTTAAATACTTTTAATGTAAATTTAATAGCTTTTACTTACTTCAAATAACGAAAATGATTTATTATATAATATTGTAAATCGCGTAAAATATAGTGAACTGAATTTTTCTTATATTTATTTATTATATATATTTACTATATTTTAGGTTAAATGATGATTTTAATAGATTACTTATCTTGGTAAAAATCAGATTTACTGTTTGTAAATGTACATAATAATTATTAATAATATGATACTTGTTCGATAGGTCATAAAAATATATTTTCTAAAGAAACCTACACCTTATATGATATGAATTCAGAAGTATCAATACTGACATATTTGATGTGATACGTTAAACAATGCTACATGTCAAACACAACATATGCTTATCTTGAAATAACATTTGGTAAACATAGAACTATTTAAACACATTGTTACAACCAATAATGAAACACGGTTTAGGATAATAATTAGCTATTACTATACCGATAACTAATTACACCATCCTGATAATATCGGAATTTGAAAATGCACGGGAAAGGGAAATTTATGGTTAATATAATGAGTTTACTTATTTATAAAATTATGCTCAAATTAAATTTTTATTAACAAGTAGTTGTTATGTTATACTCTTATATGCTTACGCGCACGTGTTTGAAACAGCCGGCGAGAGCACGGCGATATATACTTTATATTGGCTGTATATACTCAAACTTTATTAAACAAATTTGTATAGTACGCAACTATACGCAGACCGATTAATCAACTATGCGATAGTTGAGTCTAGTTATAATAATTTGTCAAATTTAATATTAAACGAAAAATTTAAGTTATTTGAATTGTTTACATCAATGAAATGCAATTAATCATAATATTAATCTTGAATTAATTATAAAAACGGTAAATAAATGTCAAATTAAAAATATACTAAATTTCAAATATATACCAATAAAATTAAAGCAATTGCTTATAGATTCACGGATGCGCTGGAAAATATGTTAAATTCAAAGTAAATATACCACGACATAGCAGTGCTTTCGATATAATAATTTAAAGAATCTCGTTTAATAACAGGACTGTAATACGACAGACTGTGTTTTCCGTATCTACACATAATCATACAACAAAGAATATTATAATTATTATTAATTCAAATGGCTAATTAAATTGCGCTTAATGCCTGCTCGACTAATAGCAAGGAAAGGAATCGCGCTCGTAGACTGAACCGTACACCAAAGGAACAAAAGGAACAAGTCATTTAATAAATTGAGATACTGTAGGAATAATGCGTCTTCCCGAGTACAAACCTTTGAATTGACCCAAACAAAAATGAAATGACAGCGGTTCCAAAATTCGACTGAAAATGACCTAAGTATGTCACCAAGTCGCGACATTGCGATTGTCGACGCGCATCGTAATATAACGCATTATCAATCGATGAGAGGGGAATCGCAAATAATCTATATTGAACGAGTGCCATTTACCGAAATAATGAATCGAACACGTCACGTCGCTAAACATGCGTAAAAAAAGCAAACCAAATTTAAATTGCAGTTGACTTTGTGTATGTATTTACTTTGTAATTGGACTTATGTTCCGTAAATAAAGAATATTATTATTATTATTATTTTCTCTCTAATTGCAGAAACGGCAATCGGGCAACATTATATATGCTTAAAAAGTATTATTGTATTTGATATTTTATTTTAAATTTTCAATGACTATGCAGTGAATTCGGATTTTTTGTTTAATTATTATTGTCCAGAAATTTAAAAATTTAAATATATTATGCACTGTTAGAATGAGTTTGCAAGTTTGGAATTTTCTTACAATATTTGGTAAATTCTGCAAATATTTCAATAAGTGTTATAATTAAAATATATTTAATATATCGAATAAATAATATAAAATAAGTATACACCTTTTCTAATTAAGATTAATACTTGGGTTGAAATTACTATTATATATCAAACAATTGTATAAAGTCACAGTGAAATGGTACCATTGATCTTATCTGTAAATTGCTTAAATTTCTAAATATATTTAATAATTATTACGCTAATTATTAATTAACGTATTAACTGTATTAAACTTTCTATATACACGTACTATAATTATTGGAATTTATTAATATCATTATTTATGGCAAGTCAGAAGTGACAAATTCAATATCAATAATTTTAATATTAGTTAATATATAATATTATATGCAAATAATTTATCTACACATATATTCTTGAAAACGCGTCTTCTTAATATAATCAATTAATATAAATTCTATGCATGTTTTGTTTCAGATATTTAATTGCTTAACAACTGAAAATATAATTCAAACAGTCTGCTATTAAAATTTGGAGTATACAACATTAATATAATAGTGTGATTTAATCTTGTACAACACTAAAGTTTGATTATAGCTGGCAACATTTTCATAATGGTGAGTTTATCATATTTTTATTTCATTTAAAAAAACATATTCTTTACTCAAATATTGAATTTCTGGAGTTCAATTCATATTTTGAATATATTTCATGACTAAGCTTATTATATGTTAAAACCATAACGGTATGGGATAATTAAGCTTTTTATAGATTTTAAATTAGTATCTTTTCATGTAAAATAATTTAAAAAGACCCATTCTCAAATAGAATTATATATTTTTTATTTTACTGTGCGTTGTAGATTATAATTTCGTATGATTTCGTTATCTTATCGAGATCATTCTCAAAAATAAGTTAGAAATACACAAAATGAATTATAAAAATTGTTAGGAACTCTTTATTTTCAATAAAAATATATGTATTCTGAATAACATTCAAATTTTCTGCAGAACATTAATTGTTATCATTTATATAAACTACGGCTGTCAAATTTTTCAAAATACTTCAGAACGTACACGAAATACAAAAAATATTACATTATTATATGATGCAAAAAAGAATGACCGCGACTTTTGTTCAAATCCAAATTCGTACCAATGATAGCGAGGACTAAACCGGAATGATTATCTGGTAAACATTTTTAATTTCAAAACATTTTTCACTTTTCCAAAATATTATGTAACTAAATTTTTACTATAGTTTACGGGAAAAATGCTAATACTTCTAATAATTACACACAGATAGCTAGTAATTAATTATATAAATGTTATTTATGCCAGCGTTTCCAGATAATATGGTACAATTAATTAAAAATACAGCAATTTTTATGGGAATTTTTTTCTCAGTGTATATACAGCATTTTTGGGTTTAGATACGTAATATAAAACAAATTAAAATACTTTTTAAAATAAACTTGTTCTTGCAAACTAAAATTTGTAAGAGCAATGACATAAATACACGATCATAAAAATGTTGAAAGTTTCGCACGCTTTTCAACAGAAAACTGATAAAATCTTAGAAGCATAAATTTTACAACTAGTTATATAAATCTTGACAAATTATTTTTCAATTAACATCACGCGAAATAGTATACATGAAAGAACGCATTTCGCTTGAACTTTATTATATTTGAACTGGAGTTTTATACGTACAGTTCTAGCAATTTAGATTATTATTAAATAAAACAATACGAAATGTGAATATAACAATTTAATTTTTATTATATTACATTTTATAGGATTTAACAATTTCTTAATACTATAATAAATGTGAAACAACAATGAGTTAGTTATATATATTTATCCATATTTTATATATCAAAATATTTAAAGCCAAAAATTATTAAGAAATAGAAATAAAGAATAGTACACTATATATTATTTCTTTTATATAGGTTTCAATTTTAATTTTATTATTAATGAATAGAATTATAATTAATGTAAATTTGTATAATATAATATATAAATATTATTTAAGAATTGCAAAATAACTATATCTACATTTTGATGATAAAATGTTTTAAAGTTTCTAATTTTGCTAATTAATTACAATCTTTTAACTGATTAAATGTTTTGAATTTCAATTAGTTGATTGAATGTATTAATTACGTGTAAGTTCCACATCAGTGTGGACTACATGTGACAACTTCAAGAAACAGTAATGGCGGACATAGAAACTCAATAACTCAGATTTTAATTATTTAAACGCGTTAAACATGTTTACAACGTGGGAAACTACGTACAGTTTCAATAGCTGCAAAGCATTTTATTAAATGTGTGATAAAATCTTATTAAATATAAGCGATAACTTATGTCTTAGATACTTTTATTGTGAAAAAATTATAGGTTATTACAGTAAATAATTAATAAATAAATTATTATTAATTAAATTTAATTAACAATATTTATTCGTTAATATATAATACTGTAACAAAAGCTTACGTTTGCAAATAATTCATTTACCTAACATGCGCACCAAGTATTTTATGATTTCAAATTTGAGGAAGACTTTGTTCTACAAATTCATTCTCTTTAAAATGACAAATAAATTACACCAACTACGAAAATTTATTCATTGAAATTGTCAACAAAGTTGACATTTCATTTCAAGTCCGTTAATTAGCTATTAATAATGTTATGGATGCTGATGAAATCAAACGAATACTACGAAATATTTCAACTGAAAATATATTTAAAAAAATAAATCATTTATATTTTTGACGGTCATATTAAAAATACTTGTTTATATATACACAATAGATGATAAAGATAAATACTAAAAGTTGAAACGGAATCATTTATTTCTTTCACTTTTTTTATTTTATAAAAAGATTTAAATGGAAATAAACTTAATACATATATCAAACTCAAAATTTAGTAAGTATTATTTTGCAAGAAAAATCTATTATATTACATTATATTATATGTAAAAGCAAGTTAAAGAAAATGAATCATAATTTTCTGAGCATTGCGAGTTGGAAAAGTGGTAGAAAAATTAAAGATTTTGTGTTCTGAGAAAATCATAACGTACCAGCAACAACGATAATTTATCACTTGAATTATATACGATAAAGTATAATCTTTACCGTTTTATATATATTAGATGTACTTTATATATCTTAACCGCAATGATATTTTAAAATCAAATTTCATTCGTGTTACTATCCAAATTGTAGAAACTACGATTTTAGAATCAAATTTGATTTTGAAATTACACCTTTAGGTGATACCATTCACATCTAATGCAATAACAATATCGCAAAGAATATTGACCTCTACCTTTATCTTGAACCACACATGTCTTTGTACCTGCGGTCTTTGTAACAAAGTTGCGAGTTCAGTGAAGTGACGTGTCATTTCGTAGTTTTAATGTCACGGCTAACTGGTTCGGTATCGCGTACGTTCCGATGTCCGCGCGTCTCTCAAAATGGATTTTGGATTACAAATCACAATTCTCATTTAGATAGTATTCGCATTTGATTTAGGACGTATACCTTTCCATCCTGTTTAGTTATCAACGATGTATCGCAAATCCTTGGATAATATTGACACTTGTTGTAAATATTTGAACAGCTTTATGTATTACTATATCGCGCACTATTTAGCGAGTTTCAAACTTGAATTGATGCGCATTCAAACAGCTCGGCTATGGTTCCACACAACGGCGCATCAAAATAGCGTTGTATTTGTCGTCCCGTTGTGATGCAGTTGTAATTTCGATCAAACTCTCACCCCCGTCAGTTTATCTTACCTTATCGGCAAATTTTATTTCAATCGACGTTGTTTCAATTTCGAAGATAAATCTGAGTAATTGTGTTAAATGAAAGCAATATTTTTAAGTATCTTTTCTATTACTATGCGGCGAATTAATAATTTGAAACCATATGCACTGATTTCGTATTGTTTATATTAAATGATACATACATTATAAATATATAATTATAAACATTAAACACAATTAATATACAAGAATAAACACAATTTTGCCGTTTTTGATGTTTAACAAAACATTATTCATAACATTATTCTTTAATATTTTATTAATTAACTTATTTTGTTCAAATAAAACTTATAAATGGTATTTTTTAATATATATTTTTGGTTTTTTTCTTTGTTTGTAATATTTAACCAATTTTACATTCGAATAGAGTGCTTTGACTCATGTATTATGATTCGATGCATATATAGCATTTATGTAGAATTTTTAATGGTACGTAGAACTCAACAAGAAATTATTATGTGATTTATTTCATTGTGATAATAATTTATCAGCTTAATTTGGATAATTTCATATTTACTAAGTAAAGATAAGTTTTGCATTATTTGCAATTTATAAAGCAATATATATATATAAGTAATTCCACATATTCACACATACAAATATAAATATGAAATAAGTATGAAAGTTTCATGATTTCATAGTTATATCATTGTTCAAATATATACATTTTTCATTATCGTCATTAAATATAATTTCTTACCCATGTTCAATGGTGATACATATCTTTAAAGTAAATCAAGAACTCAACATTCGAGAATTACATGAGTAAATATAATTATACGTAATTATATATTAAGTATATAGTTATATATGCAATTGACAATGCCATCTAACTTTTAACATTTGTATTAATAAACGGTCATGACGTATCAACATTTGCAATTATCGCAAGTAATTTGTAATATAAAGCAATACATGTTTATTTTATATAGTGCTAGTGCTAGTAGTGCAAGATATTTTCATTCAGTGCATAAAATTACGGTAAATACTTTCATACATTATAAAAAAACGTATTATTTGTACACCATTGATTGAATCTATACTTTAACAATTATTCATCAGTAAATAGATATACAAATTATAATATTCTTAAATACTTTTTACAGTTGCGTATTTGTTAAAACGACATTGGTAAAATTAAGATTAAAATAAATAATCTAATATAGAATTTTTAATTTCTATTGTTAAGCAAAACAAGCTAAGTTGTTACCGAATTTTCCCAAATAAAGTGACCTTAATAACTAAATCTAATTGCTCTAGAAGTCGTATTACGGGTTCTAGGAAATAAAACGGAATATTATTTAGCTCTTGACAAATCTTATATTCATTTAGGCAGAAAATTTAAATTTGAAACGTTGTCTCGACGAGTCATACTTGTTGTAACCCTTTGAAGAGACTTTGGTTTATTAAAAATATATTTCTATATACATAACATTTTAATAAATACTTATTGTTTAATTTCAATTTGGTATAAGTTAATTAATCGTCATAAAAATTTTGAATAAAAATATCTTTACTTTATAGAGATATCATTTCACTATTTATAAACATAAATATAAATACAAATTTAGGAAAACGCAGTTTCTATCATGATGCGTAAATATAATATATTATTTGTAAAACATTATAATTTGTTTCATTTGCGTTGAAAAAGTAAATGATAATAACCAGTTTTAACATTAAATACGATAATTTTAAAAGAGTATAAAATAAACTTGTAAATAAGTGAATAATAATAAGAGTATACATTATATTACACAAAGTAATACAATTCAAATAGTTTGCAATCTTTCTTTTAAAATCTTTTTTCAAATAAATAACTATAATTTATTTTTTTACATTAAATTACGTTTTTTCATTCAAATAGAAGAGTTTAATTAATGAAAATATAAGTTTTAGATTACAGTAATAAATATGAAAAGCAAGATTATGATTTTTGTAAAATTGGAGAATATTTTATATATAGTTCAAGTTTGTAATTCAATTTTGTTTTAATTTTCTTGATTTTTGGCCTTCTTGATTTTTGTGTTTGAAATATTTAAATCCAAAAGAGAATAAAGATAATGACTCAAATTGTAATCTTAAAAATTGAAGGGGATAAAATTTTGTTGGTATTAAGCATTGCAAATAAATTCCAAAATTAAAAAAATATCTAATTTATATTTATAATATTGTACACGTAGAAAATATATTTACTTTTTTTAAGTAATTTGTTATAAATGAGCATATAAGGAAGTTTAAATTAGATATTGACGAAATGAAGAATTTGCGTATAACAATGTTTTTGCATTACTGTAATAACAATGCTAATTTTATTAATAATAATTTATATTTCATAATTATCATTTATATTTTAATTCATTCAAAAACTACAAATGTGCCTATTAATAATTTTCAAATGCAGATACTAATTTCACGTTTCAATCAATTAATTAATTGAATCAAGTTGCTTAATATTAAAAATTATGAATTATAAGTGAGAGAACACAAAAGAAATTGTCGCAATATTTATATAAATATAAAAGCATATTAAATTAACATACAATTGAAATTAAATCTATGAGAATAAAAACTGTTAAAATACAATGAAATACTTGTAAATTTATTTCTTATACTGTTTTCTAATTTAAATTCAGTTTTAAATTCATTTCTTCGTTTGGAAAATAATTAACTATTTTTTACAAAATTAATTTATCGTTCTAATCAAAATTATTTTATTTCAAAAAAAGATTAATTTTCAATTTTTTATTATGCATTCATATTATTATGAATTGACAAAACAATATATGCAAAATGCAATTATATCACATATATATGTTTATACAACAATATTATCATAGTCTTTCTACGAAATATAAACCGATGATATTTACTATAATGTTTATTATTATCATATATCTATTATTAAATATAAAGTTATCGCGCGTCATTATCAGTAATTAGTGGACAAAAAGTAATAAACCGGAATGAACAGAAGTTGAAACGAATAATGTAAATATACGAATAAACACAAATAATCAACCGCAGATCAGACTTTTTGGATTGTCAATAGCATATTTTTAATATAAGAACGATAAAACGAGCTTATAATTATTTGAGAGCGTAATAAAGCGAAAGTAATGAGAATGATGATTATGTTCAACCACCTCATTTAAAGCGCAGAAAAAATGTCTCCTCTTGCCTGGAAGTGAGTGAATAATGTCAGTTTACGTTGACATCAAATTACACGCGTCCTTTTGCAGCTTCGTACATTGTCCTTCCTATCATAAAAGGCTGTATCAACAGTATATATATATATATAGCCCTAAACAGAAAGCTGCAGAAGCGAACAAAATTCACGCGTCATTGACGCGTCCTCCGTGTCTGGCGACAATTCAGCACCGTCGACACGGTCATATTTATATAGCACATTGCCGTCATCAGGGGCTGAGCTCATTGCAAGCGTAGCCGAGGTGATATTAAAATCCCGTATTTGTCTGTCGCTGCGCCTACGTAAACAGGAGTCGCCGACTCGCGTTACTGATTTACTCTGAATACAACCATTTCGTTTTGTTTTCTTTCTTATTCCGCTCAGCTTTTTGTTTTTCCTTCTCCCAACCTTTTCGCTCGAGCGCCTCGAAATTATTTGCCGACGTTGCGATGTTACAAAAGCATGTCCGCAATTGTTAATGCTTGGTGCTGCAATCAATTATGTCACAGAATCTAATCAGTTTTTCGAATTCGTTTGAATAGACGGAAAGGAAGTCTTATATACTGATTCTTTTTATGTTTCAAAGCGTGTCTCGCGCTGTTACGGATAACGTATTTCGATTTATGTCTCTTAAGGTGATTCATCATTGATCCAGGAAGCAAAATAACTTCGATTCTTAACAAACACAGTCCTTTTTTCATTCTTTCTTCAACATTTTTATTTTTCAAACTCGAAAACATTCCAATAATATAGGTTCTTTCTTCCGGGTTGACTTATTAACAAGGATTTGTCATAAGTTTTAAAATATATTACATCGGGTTCAAAAGGTCGAAAATGTTTAAATAATCGTTTTGAAGGACAAAGCAAAGAAGGCAATTTTAAAATCAAGCCTTATTGCTGCGGTATGTTAGCGTGTTTCACATTCGATTACAGGTCACGTGATTAGGACATGTTGGAACCAAACTCGGTAGCCCGATCGGGCGATCAGGGTGCATCGTACAAAGCATTACAGAGACTTATTCTCGACTATGAATGCGCTGGACTTGAGACGTGGACATTAGAAGGTTGACAACACTGCGGTTGTCAATACCCAAACTTTTAATTTAATCATTTCTTTTTAAATTTAGTTAAAAAGTTTTAGTGGGGAAATATTGAAAAACTTAATTTGTCGTTATTTCTGAAATATATAAAGAATATTAGAAAATATGGTACGGTTATTATTATTATTATTATTATTATTATTATTATTATCCAACGTTTTGAAGACAATTAACATAATAATGTTAAGAACAAAAACAATTAAATAAATTATAAATTGACATCAAATATACCACTATTTACGAGACCCACGTTCAAATCTTACGTTCTGAACTTTTATGGTCGAGAACAGAAGGATCTATTTAATGGTTCGCGTTAGGTGTAAGATATTTTTAATAGGTTCCAAGAAGCTTCGCCGATAACGAAATCGGATTTCATGCGTTATAAAAATTGAAACAAAGATTTCAAGTTGTTAATGTCTGAACCCAACTAAGTCGAAATCCATTAACCACATTCGGTATTTCATTGGTGAAATAAGAAAATATTAATAATTAAAACTAATTAGTAATTTCATAACTTTTAAGAGCTTATTGTAAGTAACCTATGTAACGATGTCGAATTAATAACTAATTTTTTTCGTTAATACAAACGACAGATCAAATTTCTTACCATATTAAAACTTCTACTACATTAGCTGGAAAGAGTCTAACAGGGGCACCTTTTAATTAATTAATTTAACTTTACTGGACAATAATGGATAGTCCTACACTGTCTAGTCATGTATGTACTACAAAAATAATATATATATTTATATATATACATATAACATAGTGCAAGTGTCTTAATTTAAGATACGCATGCCTTAACCAGGTGTATAAATGTTTTGACTTAAGTAAGACTTATCTATCACACTTGTTCTGGTAGCGTAATATTTTTAATATCTATATAGTCATGAATGAATAACCGGTCGGTGTTATATGACTATCGGGTGCTCAAATTTAGTTATGAAAAAATGATAATATAAAATTTATATTCAAAAGTATACAATTATAAATTTAAATTGGCTAATTATTAATTATACATTGATTTACATAATACAGGGATACAATTTTGTAATATATATATTAAAATATTATATATTTATTCTTATATTATATATAATATATACAATCATTAAACAGCTACCGCACGTACCATATTTAATTTGCATTATTTTACTTAAACTTTTATTGTAAATAATTATCATTTTTATTTGTAAACATTCTTCACGCTGTATTGTAGAATCCTACATCTTATTCAAGTGAAGCTTACGTCTATTTGATATCACCATCTATCAAGTTGTCTAGCCCTGGTTGACTGACGCGTAAATAATCTGATTCATAATTCAAATTGTATTTGAATTAAATTAGTACATATGCATATTTGATTATCATAGCAATGAATGTAGAATAATTGTACAATTTTATCCTAAACGTTTAACTATAAAACGAAAATGACAATTATTTTTGTGTATTAAACATAATCGATTTACAGTAATCAAATAATAATTTTGAATTTTTATAAAATTTATGTAATCATATTTAATAACAAGAAAAACAATTATTTGAATTAAATATTGCACGTTGATTAAAGCTTCATTATCTTTAAGATTACAAAGCTATATTTTTATTCATTATCATAAATTGATATTTTTAAAATTTCTCATAAAATTATACATTTTGTATGTGGTTAATCGTTATATCTACAATGTTAATTAGTACCAATAAGATACAAGAAGGCGAAGCAAGCTTTGCATTGTGCGATTTTGTTATTGGCGTCACGTGTCTAGCATTTGTACAGCAAATATACGCGTGTAATTGGATATATTTTCACTTAATTTATTTTTCACTAAAATTTAACTTAAAATTATAATACGTAAACGTTTTTAAAACATTTTGGAATGTCAAAATTTATGATTTTAGGATGTTTGTACAATATAAACATTGTCATCTCAAATTTACAGTCGGGTTTTGCTATATAGGGCTTGTTGAATAGCCGAAACTAGAACGTTCAGCATAAGAAAAGACTATTTATAATATTCTTGTCTATCAGATATTTTAGAAGAAAATTTAATGAATTTTTTATTGTTATTTTTATAATGCTATTAAAAAATAATTAGAAATGATAAAATAGAAAAATGTATAATACAATATAAAAGATTCATTTCTAATTTTTTCGACACTACATACATCTAAACAATTTTACAGATTTTATTTTATACTATTTCATTTTAAATTAACTTTTTTATCTGTAATAAAGAAAAATACACACACACGTATATAT
>JABFQC010000132.1:0-35959 GCA_022817085.1 Psilanteris sp. ZL-2020
GTTACATTTCTTGTATGGTCCTACATTGGTACACCCTAGTAGGACCAAGTTTCTCGAAACTGGGCCCCACTAATCACCCGGCTGTAATTTCTACTTGGGTAGTTGACGCTGGGACTAACTTAAAGCACCAACTTAGATTTCTACGAGAGCGAGACGGTTTATAAAACGGCAAATGCGAAATAAAACGCGAAAATTACAATCTGCTTTCGCATAATTGGCTGGTTTGGATTACCATTGTGATTATGATTACCAATTTGGTTCTTGTTTAAACTATGCGGATTCAATTATACCATCATGTAATTGGTAAAGCGTTAATTAATTGCATCCCTTCTAACTCAGCTGTACATTAACTTCTACCTTTTTTAACCGATCACCATATTTTATGATAATTTTAACATACCTCTAGTATTAAACGGAAATTAATAGCATTTCCATCAACGAATTGAGTTTATATCCCAACTTTTTCTCCTTCGCCATTTCGCGTGCTTTTGTAATTCTATTACCAGCTGCTTATTTCGAAATAACCAAGCGTTATTTAATTGTTCCATTTTTTCATCCCGTCAGTCATTATCCGCTGCGTCATTTTGCATTCATTTTAATGACGGCCTTATCTCGTGCTCAATTCAATCAATATCAATTCCAGTTTCGCATATTTATTTAAGAATAAGCATTTCACTCGAGAAAACCGAATTAAAGATAAACAAATTGTAATTGTCTATTTCCTAATTCAAACATCGCACCGGGGGAAATTGAAATGGACCGGGTCGATAAAAAAATCGTTTAAAAATATCCCCAAAGGTTGATTATGGCGCAGGGTTCATTTACTTCTCCACATTAACAAGAAAGTTACGTGTAATGGAGAAAAAGAAGACGACCGGGCGGGAGAGAAAGGCTATTCGCAAAGATATATTGCCAATCGAGGGTAAACTCCCGCCAATCTCTCACACAACATTTACATTCATTTAGCTTCTACGAGAATCACCCCTTTAAACTCGTCGACCCGAATGCACCTACTGAAATGGCGACTTTATATTCCGATTTGAATCGCAGTCATTAATAAAAGGTTCCTCTTTGATAAATTAAACTCGAGTGCTACAAAAAAAAGAGTCTACGTCCGTTTAATTATCTCGAAGAAATTCGTTTTGGATGGTTCAGTTTTGTTGGCGAGCTAAATTACGAATCCTAGTTGAGATTCGAATATTTTCGTACAAAAATCTTCAAAGTATATTTAACGACTGAAGATAGTTTCATTGTAAAACGTCGAAAGACTGCGGAACTGCGAGATGATAAATACACGGTCTAATAAGATGCTCGAGAAGAGCTGGTACCTGAAAGCTATTAAATTACAATGACGCCATTCCGTCAACAAACCGTCTCGTATGAAATACAAAGTGAAAAATGTTTCGTTTATATAACTCGAGCAATAATTAGGTACTCTGTTTTCACGGTTGAAATCGTTTAATCTATAAACGAATAAACAAGCACAAAATTGTGCTACGCGAAGTCAGTATTGCTATGAGACAGCGGATTAGTAAATGTAGTACCGTCATTTGTATGAGTAAATATTTATTTCCAACATTTGAATGTCATTGAAGTAAACAGAAAAGGTCAAAACATACATGAATACGTATAATAAACGGAAACAAAAACAAAAACAACATAGTATTCGTAATGTTATTGTTATTATGTTACGTATGTTTACATGTTTATTATCTGTTTTTATTTTGAAGCGTATCTATGCAAAATTCTGCATCATACGTAAGTTTATATTTGCATTGATGGAAAGCTCGCATGTATTTTATTATGCGTTTATTTCATAGCACGCCATGCAGTGCATTTTATTTTATATTAAATGTATAAAATAATGGCAAGTGATTAAATGGAGTGCAGCATATCACAGTTGATTAGTTTTTGAAGCGATGATAATGCCGCAAGTTTACAGCGCCCTATAAAATGGGATCCTCGAATCTTAAACACGTCAATAATTCGGTATTAAACGAAAGGTAAATTCAATTTTTAAATTCAAATACACGTAAATATGATTTTTCGCATAACTCAAATACGTCATAATGAAGTAAAATGATATCACGACGATTATGAGATTTCCAGCATAAATACCTATTATTAAATATAACCAATCCAAACTATTGGAACGCAGATGGTTCAACAAATACAATATGGTACAGATATAACTGACAGATGATAATTAAATGCACGTACAATTCCGCGTAATTATTCGTTTGGAAATGATTAACAAGATTTATTATAGGTATCTTGATATAGATAAGCGAATCTAGATCATCTTTGAAAGATAACAACAAAATCAAATGTTATCTTCCTGGCAAGAGAGATTAATTTCAAATTTGATAGGGTTGTTAATGCTGTAGTCAAAGAAAATAAGATGGCAATTAAATATTATATACTTTGCAAAAACATTTCCCGAATTGTACAGATAAAACCCTCGTCATGAAAAAGCGTATGCCATTTTTCTCATTAATCTGCTTGGACTCGTCCTTTTTTTGACCAAAACATGCACGCAAAACACCTGTGTGATTTCGTTTTGAACTCGCGTGGCAATAATTGTCTTTATTAACTGCAAAATGAATCAAAAAGAAGCATAAAATCAAAGCCATTCTTAGTCGCATTACGAAGCAATCATTTGGCTGTGGCCATTAATACAAAATGGCACGCGCTGCAATTATCTGGAACTTATAATGGCCGATGCATCTGTAAACACGAAATTACATTCGGCAATTACCATCATATTTCCATTCGCGTGATAGCTTGTAATGCGTTGAGTAATTGAGTACTAGCACAATGGGCTCGCAGGTTTTGTTATTGTGTCAATTATGGAGTCATGGTGTCGGTTACAGCACCAAATGACTGTAAATAGGCTCGCGGTTTCATAATTCGAATGCACTATGATGCTCAGGCTACGATTTCGACCGCTCGTTTAAACCCATCGACGTCGTCAATTTTCCTTGTTAACGTCCAGGCTTTTTGGTTATGTTTGTGTAGCGCCATCTGTTGACTAAATATCGCTTTTCTCGGGCATTAAACGTCCTATCAAATTGCAAATCCATTTTGTAATATTCATAGTGATCCAATATCGATCGAAACAGCATTTCCGTTGCTAAAAGTTTTCCTTATTTTAAGTTATCAGTAATGAAATTGTTGGCACCGATATGAATTTAATTATTTTTATTTTTAACTCAACAATCTCATATAGCGCAACGACTAACTGTCTATTAACGACCGGTGTACTATATATTGCGTATATGAAGTTTAGTTTTGTTTATATCTTGATTCCCCGTATAATTCACGACTTGCAAATTAACGTCTCGAAACAATAAAATTTACTTTTATTTTTTTTGTGTATGCACATACATGCAACAGAAAATATAAATAATATGTTTTCAGTAATCATACACTCAACTAACTAAATTAGAAAAACTATTTTGTAACATTTTTTTCTTACAGGGATTTTAAACAGGATATCGACTGTTTTTTTATATAAAAAAATTTTTAAATTTAAATTTTTTATCTGAGACTGTGCAAAATCTGTTTCAATTTACTTAATTTTTTTACAATATATCTATACTGAATATTACACGAGTACTGTGCAAATATATTGATATTATAAACTGCGTACTTGTATAAGTTATATCATTTTTCAACAAATTAAAATAACACCTCTTGTTAAAAAAATAAATGTAATTTTATACGTTAGAAATATATAATGGTTAATTTTAACGGTATTACATTCCAAAATAAAGCGTCATAGTATTTGGTACTCATGAAGTTTACTTTTCCTAATAAAACCATGTTTCACGTACTTATATTATGTTTAATAAAATATTACTTTACTATATTTTATAATTGTCATTTTGTTAAAATTATGTTTTGATATGCAAATGTAAGTCGGACATGAAACCTGCATTATGATAAATAAATAAATAATATACATACAATTGTTAATTTAAATCATTTATTCCACGTTATATAAAGAATAATTATTTTTGAATTTGTATTTTTTATTTATATTAATATATTTATATGTTTAATTCATTTGTTCTAATTTATTTATTTATAAAATTTATACAATTATAAAATAAGTGTACAATCACAATTCAAATGTGATTTTACTTAACCAAATGTTGGTTATCGGTTGTCACTGACAGTCGCTGTAATTTTACACGGATTTTTCTAAGTGTAAATTGTACATCGCAATGTTACTACCCGTAATGGTTACGACATCTTTAAAATTATTGGTAACGTTAAAATCTCGCGAGCAAAGACATTTTGTCTTGTTAAAGACAAGAACAATAAGATAAGGTTTAAGTGTTATGCAGAGTCTGCTGTTCGTAGAAAAGTTGAAATGCTATGCTGAATGGAAAAATCGTTTTTCTAATAAAATCGGAAAAGGTTTGATTTTTATAATTATGCATATCGTATAGTATATAATCGTAACTAAAAACTCATATAACAAGTATGAAATCTATATCATTAAACAAGTGGACAAATAATTATGATAATTTTTATCTCGGATAATAAACATTTGTTTAAAGCATAATCAAGTGAAACGAAGAAAATGTTAATATCTTATTATATATGTTAAAACTGTAACATGATTTCGTTTAGTTTAGTTGATATAATTAAAATTTTTTATGCAACAAAATATTTTAGCAGCAAACTTTCACAATGAACTTTTGTAATGAAAATGTTAATAAGTTGTAATAAGTACACTATATTAAAATTCATAATGCATTCAAAAGTCCTGTTAATATGCCAGATTTTATACATTTTCATTTGTATAATTTCCAAATGTCATATTTATTTCAATATTTTAATATTACCACGTTTTCATTAGAATTAAATAATTACTCCAAGTCAGGCAGATTTTCGAGTTTGCTCAATCGAACACGTGTTTTGTTTCAGGAACTTCAAAAACTAAACATGTTTTTGATCTAGAACATGGTTTCAATTGAGACTTACTAAACAAGGATTAGTCATTAAAAAGGAAAAGTCCGTGAGAGTATATGTCATTTCAATGATTTTTATGTAGTTTGCTATATAATTAACAATACAAGCATGTTAAAACCAGGGTTTTAAGATATACAGAAATGTATTCCCAGTGAAAAACTCGTATCAACGTTGAAATTATAAAAATTAAAACCATTTAAACTTGTACAATGCAATACATAAATAATTCATTTTTATATTTCACTTAAGTAAAATAAATTTAATAAAACTGAATATTCTTAGCGGAAAATTCTTATTTGTTTATCGATTATAACAAGTATCGACGCGTAATTAAAAAATATTTACATTAATCAAAATAAATAAATATTATATAATAAAATAATACGATTCGTACATATTTTACGGTTAATATAATTGTTTGAATGTTAAAAAAATTAATATCCTATTTTGATTTTTGTATTTAAACAAGTTTCTTTATAAATTTTATTGCAATATTAAACTATACAATTTAAAAAGCATATAATAAATGTAAATATAGATATTTGTAGTGTAAATTAAATTACAAAGCTGTTTAACCATACAAATGTAATGAAATTATATTATGTTATTAAATTAGTCAATGATGACAATTACATTTTATTTCCAAACATCTACAGTTTACTTTCATGTAACCTTGTTGGAATTTTAATCAAATTAACAAATTTCAATTCGTCAAAATTATTATCAACACGCAGAATAATTTTCCCGCAATATTGCTTATAAATAAATTTTAAATAAACCTATAAACGAATGATATTCTGAATATATAATTCATATTAAAATACATTTAAACCACTATTGATTTTATAAAAACATTTATTCAATGCTTTGCACAATAAATCATATAATATAGAATAATAATTCTAATATACATTATATTAAATAACAATAAACATAATTTTTCACGGTTTTCGTATAAACTCCATATCCTCGCATATCTAACTTCTATCTAAAATTAATCATTATACGCATAAATGATATTTATTTTTATTTTCCTATCGTTCCGGGAGATTATGTGTACAATACGTGGTAAATTTCGATCAATACATAATATAATATTTTTACGTTTTATAACAAACTATAATTATAAATGCACATTCAAACGTCTGCTCTAAAACATGATTCTTTTATAACCATTTAACTTTTTTATTCCTTTCGTCCCCTTTTCTCCTCGTTTATCTGCGTACTTAATTCCCTTGTTAATATTACCATGTAAGCGAACTTTCTACAATAATCGACGCCATTGGGGGATATGTTTAAACGATACTTTTTGTAGCAACCGCAACGTTTCAATTTCTCTTAATGTTCCCCTTTCACTTTAAGCAAAAAGAAAAATCTTTAAAGAAAAAGTGTAAAAAACATGCTATTGCATGTCGAAAGAAAATTTAATCCGCGTTCGCGATAGCAGTGGACTGAAGAGTAACACGATTTAGGTTATGTGAGAAAAGTTCACGTAGCGCGACTCGGAATTGCATTTCTTGCGTGATGAGAATAGTCAATATTTTATGCATGACTATGCATTAGAGGTGGAGAGACCGTTTTGTGCGCCGCTACTTGCGTCGTAACATGGTGAAAAATTAATTTTAAAATATGTGTATAATTTTTTCATTGCGATTGCACCGAGATGTCGCTAATTTGAAAGAAATAATTTTGTCGTCGTTGATGCGTTACGGTTTATTTAAAAAAAATACATAAAAATAGAGAAAAAAATAGTACAATTGTCTGTGCGATTCATGCGCAGATCATCATCTTCACTTTGCTTTCATATTTTCTTATTCAATATTCATGGCACCGTTTTATTAACACAACTGAAATTGAAACGAATATAAAATGAGTATTATAACACGTATCGTTATGTCGTTAATAACAATTTGGTTTTCTCTAGTTAGTCAGTTGGTTAGTTTGTGAAGAGTAAATAAATAAATCGGGATTCAGTTTTGTTTATGTTTTGATTTCCCATAATATTTACTTCTTTCGAAGTACGGTTCCAAAACAATAATATTTATTCCTTTTGTATGCGAATGTATGTATATTTTTTGCACAAGAAAAACCGTAATTAACTCAAAAAAACTGAACAAAAAATGGATTATAATGTAAATAATATGTTTTTGAACAATCGTATTCATATTAATAACTAACTAAATGAGTAAACTCGTGTAAAATATTTCTCTTGACGTTGTTATGCAACTTTCTATCTATGCTCCACGCCCCAATTATACCAACCGCGTTAATTAATAAAAATAAATTTGCAACCAGCATTGAGGATTATTTGTTTGTTTATACAATTAAATTTGCGTCATCCGAGTCAAGACAAGCAGTTCGTATCGAGCAGATGAAATTTCATGTTTGATCATACGTGATCGCATACGGTCATGCATAATGGAAAAACGTAATTTTCATGCATAAAAGTGTATATATATATATAATATATATATATATATATATATATCTGGCATACGATGAAAGAATATCGCATTTTATGTGCGAACATTACCGCATCCTAACGCCACTCTAATGCATTATAAAACAAGTTACATTTTTCATATTATTAGCATAGTCTAAACTTGAAAATTACCGCGCTCATTCGAACCCATAACAGGACGCGAGCGAAATAAAACGCCAACAACAGCAAAGGAAGGAGCAAAGTGGCAAGGGAATATAAGAAACAATGCGAGTGATATATCCCGTCGCTTTATTCGCACGAGTAGTTTAAATCCCATTATATTTGCCGTGCAAGTTCACGCAGAGGCAAGTGCATCATGTGAATCTATTTGCGAAAAGCGGCGGAAAGAAAAAGGAGACGAGACAATCGATAACTCTGTGTAAAATGTTGTCAGCTACCGTGGAATCAAAATATCCTGAAGATACTCCGGATGGAGAATCTTTGATGTATTATATAAGCTTTTTGTGCTTTTTTGCGATGGTGCCTTACTAAAAATGATCATACCGAATGAAGGCTCTATGATATTAATGGTAGCGTTAAATTCACCACGCTCTGATGAAAATGATTGACTCGATGGAAGACTTTTTTCCGCGTGCCAAAATGCGAAGGACGAAGACGTTATTTCCCTATTTGAGGACATTTTACTGCGTCAATTAAGCGTTGTTTTGTCAAAAGTTAAGAATTATTAGAATAAAAAATTTAAAATTTGGTTCTGATGACTGTGCTTCCACCATTTATGATTGTATTAATAATTATATTGTGTAAGAATTAGGTTTATTATGATGTTGTTAATAATATGTAGTCAAAATGAGTTGAATTAGTTTAAATGATTGTCAAATTAATAATATATATGAAAAGACAAAATGTTTTGAAAATGCTTATAAAATATCAAATATGTGACGGGAATATGCTCTTAAATTTTACATAAGAATTAGTAAAAATTATACACCTTTCTCTAAAAATTACTGATGCATTGAAGTAATGCATTTTGAAGCAAAAAGTTTAAATCAACATTAAAATTGAGCATTCTCAAATGTAAATTTAATGACGTATTTAAAATTATAAGTTTTTTATTTTATTTTTATTTATTTGAATTATTTATACCTCAACACTGTAAGGTAAATTTTACAAAATTGTGAATAAATAAAGTTTCGGTAATTGTCATGAAATTATACTAATATAGTCATAATATTTGACAAATTTGGTAACTTCAAGAAAGCCGAAGTGTTTAAATTCATTTTTAAATATTATGAAATTATAAAATTTAAAGCTTAGTTGACCATTGAGAATATCTGATTCGTCCCAAGTTCCGGCAACTCAACATGGTATAGTCGCGTTCCGCATCTTGCCCACATGCTCACCTGCAACACAAAATAAAAAAATGTTTATTAGCTATTGTTAAAGTCGATTTGCATACCGCAAATCATAAACGAAATAATTAGTAGCATAATTAAATGTTAACTCTGATGTTCAAAATTGATAACGTTTCATTTATGGTTTCAGGAGGTGAAATAATGTTGACTCTTTGTTCAAAGATACGTAAACAAACTGTCGTGATTTTAAGACCATAAATATAATACCATACATGTGTATAATAATACTCGAATGATTTATCAAAAACTTATCCAAACTGCGTATTAGATTTTTTTGATAGTTTTTTACGCAAATGTACTGTCTCAAAATCTTTATTTAATTTTACTTAAATTAAATTTGAATAATCTATTTGTATTAAAGAACATTTCAAGAAAGAAGATCGCTTCAGTGTCTTTTATATAGTACGTTAAAGTCTTAGTTTTAAGAAGCTCCACGAAAAAGAAAAAAAGTATTAAAAGTTATTAATAAAATATTAAAATTATGATGTATAGTAATGTTTTATACAAAAATATAGTTCTATATAAACATGAGTAAATTACACATATTTTTGTAAAATTTTGTGCTATTTTATAAGTAATTTTTAATAATTTTATTCTTTCTCTGTAGTAAAATGGTGTATGTAAAACAAAATTAATTTAAATAAAGAGTTCTTTTATTAATTAAATAATAATTTTTAAAAGTATTTCTATTTTGATGTTTACATATAGTATGTTTTCCATATCAGTGCATATAATCTGTTTAACGTGATAACACAATATAATACAGTGAAATTATAATTTATATATATATGTAGATATCTTTATTTAACGACAGGTTTGGAGACAGACGGCCATTTTCTTTACCATTTAAACAATGTTATTGTTTTTAAAAACGCGTCGTTTGGGGACTGTCCCCAAACGAATGTATATGTTTAACGATAGTTTTGGAGATAGGCCAGGAAAATACAATACTGGGGCCCCCTAGGACCTTGGGTTTGGCTAGATTTTTACATGAGGGGAAGGGTTGGGGGCGGAGCCCCCCGCATCCCTTTGTGAGGGTGGCCGAAGGCCGCCCGATGCGCTTCGCCATATTTTTTTGAAAAAAAATTTTCTTCACCCCCGTGACTAGGTGCCCAAAAAGGGCGTGTCCCCAAACCTGTCGTTATATATATCTATATATATATGTAAATATATATAGTTAACTCTATATATAGATCAATATATAGATCTTGTTTTTTATTTTTTGTGTTTTTAAATGTAATACAATATTTTGAAAGATAAGCAAGATAGCAATTTGTGTGGACTTTTGAAGATTATACTACTGTTACTATTTATAACGTAATATTTTATATTTGATTTATATTATACTTATCAATAAGTTTATTATTTCTAGATGTACAATTCTCGTAGTATTATGTTGTTATACAAAACTTGGATTTTTGTACAAAAGAAAGCTGTATACAATACTGATTTGCTTTTGAATCAAGAACATAAATTCCTGCGTAAGTATAAAGTAGCAAGAAAGTGTTCTTTTTGATGCAAGAAAATATTTCTACGTGAAATATATTTTAAAGAATACACTACTGCAAACTCTTTTACGACATACTGTACTAAAAACGTAAATAATTGCTGTGGCGTTAGCGTATTCACGAAATCTGCGTAGCTGTAGTATGGATTTTTGGTAAAATTTCAATGATTCGTTTATATATAATTGCACCACACACAAAAAACAATTTTGCTAGGATAACACAATATGTGCTGTGCTTAATAATTTTTGTGTTCAAACAACACTTACTTGGTGCAAACATTATTGCCGGTAACTGTGTCGTATTATTTTAAAATTGTAACAATTGCTAAAGAATAAATTGAACATATAGTTATTTCCGAGCGGTTAATGTAATATTTTGTAAACGAAAATAAATTTGTGTCTGCTCAGCATGTAATATTTATATAAATAATATCATCATTAGTAAACTATACAGTAGATTATATATAAAAGAAGTAAATATACCTTGACGAGAATTTTACATTATTAATTATTTTTTTAAATCTTTAAATTACAAAAAAAAATTCTATTTAATTATAAAATAATTGTAATTTGTGTTATCCTGACGCAAAATATGCGCTGCTATAAAACTCAGAATCTAACACACTATGAAGCGCTGTAGTAGCTTATATATTTTTTGTGTGCAGTAGATAACTTGTAAATATTAAAAATTATAATACTTTAATTATAATTTATTATTTTGTTTGGTTTTTAAACAAATAATAATGGTAAAAATAACAATAACAACAATAAAAACAATAATAATAGTAATATTAGTAATAATACTAATAAAGTTGGGTCAGTGTGGGACCTAGTTGCAATTTCCCTCGCAAAAGATTAATATCAAATATGCTGTTTAGGTTAATATGTGTTGTTGTTTAACTACCAATTTGATATCACAGTCCAGAACTTACGTTATAATTATCGAAACGTTTAATTAATATGCCATATTTATTGCTCATGCGTATTAGGTGCTACTCTAACCAACATTAGTATTGGCAAATTAAATACTCTAGTTGCCAGACTGTATGAATAATCGTGCGATAAAATTGTATATTCTATATTTTATCATAGTTAAATATCGTTTATCACAGTTAATACCGGAGAATCAACAAATCTCGTGAAAAAGGAAGAATAGCGTTGTTAATGAGAAACAATATATCTCCGAGGCTATTTCTTTTTCATTGTACTTGCAGATTAATTTAAACAGTTTTTGAAACTATCTTAATAAAAATTTTTTTGTAAATGTTAAAACTCTTAAAATATATGTCCCTAAATCGATGTCTTTTTCATTAATGCTTAGATACAAGTTACCTAGAATTAAAATAATGTAAAACAATTTTTGTTCATTTTTTATACACAGTCCGACTCGAAATCAAGACCCTGATTTGAACCTCGAAATGTCTAAATTTTCTCATTTCGGTTCTAAAGGATTCAAAACAGAGTCCAATCTATATTTTAATCCTCTTTTGATACTGTAAGAGCCTATTTTGTCTTATTTTTAGACATTTCGAGGTTCAAATCAAGATCTAAAAACTAAGAATATATTAAATTAGAACCTGCTTTAAAGCTATTAACTCCTAATTCGAAACTATTTTTGAGGTTCAAAACAGTTATAACTTTCGACTAGGGAGATATTAAAATAGATCAATCAAAATCACACTTAATGAAATACTTTCAACTGGCACGCTTCAAATTATCAACCACTTTTACAAATTAAAAATTTTTCATCAATCATTAGCAATATAAATTTATTTATGTTTTGTAATCCACCGTTTCTCTAATTATTTCGCTGTCCGCAAGCCGCATGCGCCGGAATTTGATCCATAATTTCAATCCATAACTGATTATCCCGCTTTTATTTATTAGCCCAGCTTGATCAATAACCCGAAAGATTCGATAACTCTGCTTAAAATATTCGCCGGTCACTCGCTGAATCAAAATATTCTCGAGGGTGCTCGAAATTTGGCGGACCCCTGAAGGAAGAGGGTCGACTGCCGCTCGGAATTATTATCCACGGTGAGTCATGGATGGGACGCGCGGGAAATAAATATTGAAATGGGCCAACGGGAATCCCTTTATCCCCGTTCCGCCACCTTTTACCTGTCCAAAGTCCGCGGCACGTGTAATTCAAGCGATGTAAGTAACACTCGGCGAGATGAAAAGCGGATAGAGATTTTTGCGCAATAGTTTGAGGGATTTATGTCAATTTCCGAAGAAGAACTTTCGCAAGTTTCACTGTTTTTGCATAATTTTCTCGTTACGACAAATGCTGTTATTATGACGAAATCACGATAGGAGATCAGAAAGTTAAGTCAAGTTCTAATACAACTTTACAATGATACGCGGTGTAAATGAGCGAGTTATACGCAATCAGCATAATCCTTGTCACAAAAATCTTACTTTAACGAAACCGAGAATGAACGATGCTAACATTGTACGAAGCACCTAATGCGTTTGATAAAACGGTGCAGAACGTATATTGTAAATGTAAACCGAGTTGTTAATTTGCTGGTTGTCGCGGAAAATATTACGGAAATGGAAATTTTTTGTTAATTATGTATTTGCGAAAGATAATATATCAAGAATATTGTTAATAAAGAACGCTCGTATATATTGATTATATCTATATTTAAGATTCCAGTCGTATATATCTCAAAGTAATAAGAAGGAACTCGTTTGGAAGATTGTAAAACTGAACTGAAAATTTTGAAATATTTCAAAATATATTACATAAATTATTAGTAAATTTAAATAATCCGAGGTCATTCGTAATTGTGCATATGAGATTCTCGTATAAATATGTATTTTTTAAGCTGAATTTAGATAAACAAAGTGGATGGAGTAAAGATTATTTCATGCATACGGAATGCTTATATATATACACATAAATTTAATACTATATGTAACTTCATCTGTTTGTCGAAATTAGGGTAAGTATTACACTAGACGCGGAAAACAAAATTGTAGACGAAAATGGTAAATTCATGTAACTGTAATGTTTTGCTTAGATAATTACGAGTTTAATCATCGTCGGAATAAATATTAAATTACGTTTTTACAACGTAACTTTTAGTTAGCGATATACAAAATGTTCAACATTTTGTTCGAAATTTCGTTCAATAAGTATTAAATTACTTATTGAATTGCGTTACGGAGAAACTAGGGCTTCGAAAATTTGCGACTTTAAAACGATAACGATCACTTTCCGCGTTAATGGCGACGCAACCGTCTAATATCGTAAAAGCTGAAATCATTTTTGTGGCGGAATGTGAGGCAGAATGATTGAATTTAATGTGACTGATAACTGTAACATTTTGACAGTTTATATACATTTAAATGTCACATTCATTACATTTATATTTGCACGTTATTTCGTCTTTATTTTTATTCAAATAAAATATACTCTTTTTGTCACCGTATTCGTTCAAACTTATATTTACTTCGAAAGTAAGATAAATGTATTCAAATTATCATATTCTACGACTATTATTTTACACAACGTTCAGCTTTGCCTGCTGATATATAAATGCGAATGATTAATTTATAAATAATAGAAACAATGTCAAAACAACTTTCAGCTTGTTAGTCAAACTTACGACCAACTTATTCCCCCCGCTTTTATATTTATGTCATACTTTAGATCATAACACAATTGACGAACGCTTTAATTATTCTGCTTCTTATCAAAAGAACCGTCGAACGGAGTTCAGAGTCCCGTAATTTATATTTCATATTTTAGACGATATTGACACAGAGATATAGTTAATCAGAATGCGGTGGGCGTGGTACTGAGTTTTCCCGCCAACTTCTTGGGTAAACACTTCAGTCTGCATGTTGAGAATCAATAGCGACAAAACCATGAAATTTAAAAAACCCAACTTCAATAAATACAACACCGGGGACTGACTAACGAAACTGACAATTTCATTTCATTATATCGAAAAATGAACGTAAACTTCGTTAGACTTGGCTGTGATCGAACATTTACGCGCGCCTAAAATTTTGATCACCTGGACGCTCCTTGCTTTGAAATACTTTCTTCGAAGGCTTATTTCTTATTTATGTTCACACATTCGCGCGCGCGCACACAAGCCATAACCACTTTTGTCCCGAACGTTGGAATCTTGACATTTTTCTAATAAATAATAGCAAAAGTGTAGCATAGACATAGCAAAGAAATAAAAACATAACAATTGTAAATATAAACAAGCTAGGTCACTATTAACGTAAACAGAGTAATTTTAAAATGTAAATAAAAACACTTGCGACAAAAACAGAAGAATTTTTAATATCAATATAAGAATATTCCTGTACTTACTATTGTTTATTGGTATTTTTTATTTGTATGCGCGTTTGTGCAGACTTAATTAATAATTAAATTTTTGGGTATAAAATATGCGCAATTAAAATGCATTTTTATATATAATTTGTAATAAAATTGACACAGACCAATTGTAGCTAATAACGCGTCATATGAAAATGTCTACGAATATGTAAACTGTAAATATACCGAAAATGCTCGTTTTGAGCATTTTGCGAAGTCAACAATTTCTAGCAGCGTGTTTGAATTTTTAATGACTCGAATCGAATGAAAGACGGAAAAAGTCGAACGCATTCAAAAGATTCGAATATAAGTGAACAATAAATCCCGTCGCGTTGGTATTGGATAAAAAAGCACTTTACGACACAAGCAATACGTTTTCACGTGTTATTGTCGTTTATGCAAAAAAGAACCAAGTATGAATAATTTCGAAACAAATTACTTACGACCGCGACGTGTTTCCGCGACGCAATCACAATTGTTCTGATTTTTGCTCGACTACATGTGATGTTAATACTGAGCGGACAGGAAAAGCGCGAAAGAGTGAAGTGCATAAATTGAAAATGCCATAATGATTGAAAGTACTCCCGAGACGCAGCTCATTAATATTCTTTCGCGCTTTTTAGTGAAGCACAAAAGGGCATAAACATTTTTTCCAGTGCGCAGGACCGCTTATTACAATATCATGCAAAAATTACGGCAAACTGATGTAAACCTTGTTGTTAAATACTGTTATTAATGAAACTATGTTCACAAATTTTAAATCGAAAGTGAATATTTGATTCATTATTTATTTACAGCATATCGTTCTTCTAATACGAACTACAACTTTTTCGGTACTTTTTTTTAATTGAGTAAATATTTGAAGATAAAAATTGAATTAAAAAAAGTTGTATATAACGAAAAGATGCATTTTGAAATAGCTCGAGCTATAATTCAGTTATTGAGTTCAATGATGAAATTACAAGTTCAGAAATCTTCATTTATTGAATTAATGAGAGGTGTAAGTTGCAAAAACATTGATACAATGTTTAATTTTCGATCAAAGTCCAATGGGCATAAATTGGATGGTTGAAAAAATATTGGGTTGTAGCTCAAATCGATATCTTTACATTTTAGTAATAGAATTTTGGTTTGTTAATAATTGTGAACGTCAATATATCTATAGTAATATATATATAATACTTTATATTATGTACACGGGAAGAAACATTGCATTAAAAATTATTAGCAAAATATTAAATGTGTAACAGTTGTGTTCTAATCTTAAATTATACTTAAAAATTAGTAAGTATAGAACATATTTTAGTCAAAATTGCTGACATTTTAGTAAAAATTACTACCACTTTAGTTAAAAGTGCTGAAGTTTTATGTATTATTTCAAAATACAACACTTCTGTCACACAATTCATATTTTATGAGTAATTTTTAATACTTTTTTTCTTTACGTGTAGTTTATCGTTAATATTATATATTATTCAAGTTTTAATGTAGAGTAAATAAAAATATACTATTATATTTTAATTTTATCTACTATATTTGTAGTAAAAACAATCTAAACATATGAATTTTCGATGTAAACATAAAAAATGTTAACACAAACATGAGATTTTTCGATGTAAATATGGTTATATTCTTTTATTTATAGTAAATTTTAATGATTTTCTTTTACTTGTTTCCGTGTATATAATTTAAAATTATACTGTCCGAAAAACAAGAGATTTGATTAAGGTGAAATATCACGAGCTACATTTAAGTTCGTTCAAATTTAATTAATTATATACTATTGAAAAAAGTCCAAATTATTCAAACAATTTTTATGGACAGTTTTTGTAAAGACAATTGCAGCATTCTTCGATATAACATAAATATATTATTTAAAATTCTGTTGACGCAGAATTTTTAGATACTGTAAAAGTTTTGGCGAAAATTTAAAACGTGTTAGTTTATAAATTCAGCAATAATATTTAGAATGTTGCGAACAACACATATACGCAGTATTTAATAATGTTATTAAATTTTCTGCCACTATTATTATATTTAGTTTCGTATGCAAGATATTTTTCACACAAAATAAAGTATAAATTACTTTTATGAAACCATAGATAAAAGAATTAGTTGATTGTTTCATGGGAAAAATCAAGATTCAAAAAAAAGTTCGACTATTTACAATCTATAAAATACTGTGTCTTGCGTCAAACTTCTCTCCTCGTCGGATATAATGTGAATCTCTTCATTAATTTTAACTGCCACAGGGGGCGCTCCGGGTGCACACGCAGAAGATAATGCCGCGAGTTAGAACGTTGATTTATGATAAAATTGCAGTTCGAATAATAAGCCCGGGTGAATATAAAAATGAGATCCATTTTGCGAATGATATGCGACACAATTGATGTCATTTATCAGCTACATTCAAATTTTTTTATATTCCCGCCAAAACTTCGTTTCATTAATTTTACATACTTCAAGTTGCAATTTCCTCTGCTAAACAATCATTTTATTCGATTGTTCGTTTTCGGCTGATCAATTTTTATATTATTTTTATCTCGTATATCCTATATTTACGTTAATATTTATACAAAAATTGTGTGCATGTATTTGATTCAAGTAGTAGTACATGAAAAAAGCACTTTTGGCGGGAATTGAACAAAATTTCAATTTCACCTTTGCTTCGCGTAGTTATTAACATACACTTAACTGTCTTTTTAGAAAATAAATATATGCAAAGCGCAAAGATAAAAAGTGTTTCAATCCTGTCAGTCCTGTGTCCCGTATAAAATAAAAACAAACGTCATAGATCGAAATAGCCCAGCTAATGGTTTTTCCCGGGCTTCTTTAAACACGCGTTCATTTTTGCATAGCTTCTGGTTCAATGTGATTGGTTCATAGCTTCTGGTTCATACGTGAATTTGATGTTAGTACACGTATAATTTAGATGCGTTGAATATTGACTATTTATGTATTATATTTCTTGGAAACGTTAAGTTACCGGCCAATGTCGATGCGTCGACTTTACATGAAAGAAAAAAAAGTATTAAAAATTACTCATAACATATCAAATGTGTGACAGAAGTGTTGTATTTTGAAATAATACATAAAACTTCAGTAATTTTTACTAATTTTTAAGTATAATTTAAAAACAGAAAACTACTGTTTTTTATTTTGTATTTAACATTTTGCTAGTAATTTTTAATATAATATTGTTTTATTCCGTGTAGGTAAATCGTATTTTTCAATTTGAGTGCTATTCCGATTTTATATGAAGTTTATTCAATTCCACGTTGCTTGGATGTTGCACTGTTTCTTTCAACTCGCAAAGTCAAATGAACAATTTCGATGCCCTTTACTTGTTATATTATGTCTTGGTCTCGCGTATGTGTTTTAATTTATTTCGAGAAATTATATTTTTATTCAACCCGTTTAAATGAATTTTATTAAGTATAACCACCGAAATATGTTTTAAGAGATTGCCAACATGTAATAACTAATTTATTATTGAAACGTATTCCGATGAAACAAAACCCATAACTGGAGATATAATAGGATTAACAAAAGAAATAATACGATTTTTCCGATTTATATTATCGGGTAAGTATTCTTTTGCCTCAAGATTTTAATGTTTACAAACAAAATAATGAAGGATATTAAACATTAAAACAAGCATACGTATTATTATGATGCGTGGGTTAATTATGTTTTGTTTTTGTTTACATATATATTATGGCTATGACATTTTTAATATACTTCAACAAACATACTATTTGCAATGTTATTAACGATTTATTTTTGCATTAAATTTCAGCTTTATAATTTCAGATTCTTCAGATATTTTCGTTCGTCTACGTGACTGCAGTTAATTTCAAGATCGATGCAACATTAGTATATATAAAGATGGAGTAAAAAATGTTTTAAAATGAAAATTTCTCATCGACTTCCTATCACGCGGAAATTGGATTAATAATAGCAATGTATCCGAATTAAACACGGTCCCCGAAATGGCGACTTTTAAAAAATAAAATTTAATCCAAAGCACTAAATAAACAACGCCACACTGAATGGTGATCTCATTATGTTCTTATCGGGGTTGCTTAAATAATAAATTTCGTTGAGTTAACTTATACGAAGTTCGATCATATTCGGGCGGTCAAAATATACCGCCTATCTTTCTCAGGAGCAAACAGTAACGTAATGATGCCTTCGCCAGGGCCACACTAATAATGCATTATCTATTAATACCGCATAAGGCATTAGTCTTACTAATGTGTACCTTGTAAAATTTACATTGCACCGATCTTAATAATGTTGATCATAAATATGTTGTTTTCAAGAAAGGCCAAGTATGAAAATACACGACCTCTTGACTTTAATGCATTATTAACGGAATTGGAAATCACAGAGAAGTCCGTGACTTCGTGAATTTTATTGTGAATTGCAATAAGGTTTGCCAATA
This sequence comes from Psilanteris sp. ZL-2020, assembly GCA_022817085.1. Taxonomy (NCBI): domain Eukaryota; kingdom Metazoa; phylum Arthropoda; class Insecta; order Hymenoptera; family Scelionidae; genus Psilanteris; species Psilanteris sp. ZL-2020. The sequence continues at coordinate 19,138 of JABFQC010000132.1, forward strand.
ATATTAATACTCCATTGAATACATTACAAGTGCACCATTGAATCCATTTTGCTTCAACTCCTGAATAGAACTTTATGAAATGACCTTGAAACAGAAAAAATCCCCAAACGACCTGAAAACTGGAAAGTGAATTTACAAAACGTTAATTACACATCCGATCTTGTCTTTTCCAGTAATTATTTTCTATTCTATCAATTGGGACGGTCTTTTAGCATCGTCTTATGTTGTTTATCGATCTCTCGATAAATCCCTCAAACCGTTGTAATTCGCCATCTCTCCTATCAGGTTATCAATTAAAATTAAGCCGTTAATTCATCAAACACAAATACCGACTTCAACTTCAGAAATAAATCACGTTTTCTCGTGTTCCATTGTATTACGTTATATATGAAACATGTAACGTTATGGAACACTTCGATTCATCCAGCTTTTGAACGCCACCGCCACTCCAGCGTACCTTCCTAAACATCACCTAATTACCCATTGAATTCACAATCCCGCCTTCATCGAAGCCCCGATCGATACATTATACCTTTTTCTCTCTCGGGCTTCTCGTCGCTCCGAAACACCAACGTTGCGACTTGATTCCTCATTTTTTGTCACCCGAATCCACACAGACGTGTCGCAATTTTTACAACGCGCGAAGTGTCGAACGCACGCGGCGCCGCATCGTCCTTCGCTCGTAAAAGCATCGCGTAAAAGTCACACGCACGTGTTTTGGTTTAAGTCTCGGACTATACGCCCACGTGACTATACTACCGTGTCGTGTGCGTGCGGCTTCCGTCGGCATTAAATTACAGATCCGACGTCGCTGTGATTACAAACGCGTCAACGTGTGGGTTTTGCGTTCGCGTGTAAGTGTGTATGCATGTGCGAGGGAGTGCGCGCGCGCAACCATTTTCTTTGCTGCGACACTAAATTGGCAAAGGTCAGTTCAGATCCATAAACTGGTTAATGGACTTTTCATGGGTTCGGGAATTATTAACATATAACAAGCCGACATAAAATAACCGTTATGCAAGCGTCTTACGGTGATCTTGGCATAACAATCATTAACGGTTGTCGTTCGTTATTGTAATCATAAAATTGGGTCAGCCGGGGGTTGGACACGGTTGTAAATGTTGATTAAAGTTGATGAAATATTTACGCAACCGACACTCGGAAGAGTTATGTAAATTCCAAATTAACTTATGATCGTCTCTCGAATTCAACCGCGCGCGATTCATTATTTATTCCTTTGCACTTCGAACTGCGCATATCACACCATAAATAACACGATTTGACTTTATTATGATGCATTAGTCATGTAAATTTCATTCTTGTTATAGATTTAGTCTTTTCTGCTTACACGCGCCCGTTTTATTACGAAAACCTCCGACGGTTTAATCGATCATGCATTCTGTTGTAATACTTGCGTGACTAACCGTGTATTTTAACTGGTACCGACTGTTAGGGAAGGAAATAAAATCCGGAAATCAGTTTCTAATGGCAAAAGTGGAACTTCTGGATGTTATGGTGTTTAGATATTTCTTTTTATTTTCGTTATCCACGAAACGTATTAACGAAGCTTTGCGTCACAAATATTTTTGTTATCTTACTCAAATGATTTTGAATTATTTTTTTTCTTAAGTTATGCATTTGGTATGGTATATTATGGTAGTGTGTCACAGAAGATTTAAATTTGGTTCAATTATTTTATTATTCTAAATCGAGTAATAATTTAATGACTGATTAATTGTTTTTTTTATTTATTTATTTAGATTGCGGACTGATGCGAATAATACACTTTTAAAAAGTTTTCAATTATATGGAAACATACAAAAAGAACAACAACCAAAAATTCATAAAAATCATAAAAGTTGTAATAATAAGTAATTACTGATAATGTTGATAGTCATTAATATATTGTTGTTAAGCAGCACCACTAACTACCTTTGATAACTTAATTACTATTGTTTACAGCGCCATCTATTAATGGGAGTCTTATTGTAATTGACCATGTTGTTTCTGCTTCACTTTCAGAAGGATGCTAATTTTCCAGAGTTTAACTACCACTTCGAAAAAAAATGAGTGTTTATTTTTAACTTTTTTTAGTACGATGCATATTACATGAGATTTCATGCACTCTCGAGGTAAAATATTTTATGTAGACACCGACCTACCTTGTTTATTTCTTACGACAATATGCTGTTAATTTGTTTACTTTGTATGACGAAAATTATGTCTGAATCACTATCTCATTATAAAACGGTAATAAATCATATCGCATGGTTTGAACAAATTATAGATATCATAAACTGATTTTTTGGTGTAAGAAAAATATAAGATTTCCGTAGAGAGACGAAAAGTTCAACTTTATTTTCATTGTATCTTCTAAGCCCCTTCAAAGTATATTTTATTATCTATTATAAGAATTCATATTATCTCTTTAACTATCCATTAATTTGGTTTGATACTGACGTTTTTCTAACAAAAATATAACGAAAAGTCTCGAAATGTAACGTTATATGAATATTTATTTCATTTAATTATTCGAAGAAATATGATTAAAGCGCAATAAGGATAGTGTTTCTTTACTGTCGTAAAATATATTGAAAAATAATAATAATGGCCCGTATTTTTTGCAATAAGTATTAGGAATCTTATCCATCTAAATAGTAAGATCCAAAGGTCGTCATAAATAAATATTTCGCATAAAAGTATAAACAAGATTCGTTTATTTACATTATATCACGATGTTATTTACTTATTGACGTTCTGATAATATAATAACAATGCCGCTTTTTATATTAAAGAAAATATTATTATTCTTTACAGCGTCCGGAATACGTTGTATACATTTTAATGCAGGAATGGTATTACAATTTTTTCATTACAATCTATTTATTATACAATTTTATTTATAACATTTCGATTTTTGATACAGTTATAATCCTATTTTATTATTTTACGCTTCCCTTCGGAATTCGAACTTTATTAAGATAGCTATCAACTTTTTCGAATTTACTGTGTAATGTAATTTTGATCAAACGATGATTTGATTTATCACTGTAAATTTTGAATTTGACTTCTAATTTCAGCTGACACAAATGAAAAAAATTAGAACGCAAGTTGTGGTAAAATAAACTCATGTGTTTTTTTTGTTTTGTTTTTTTTTTATTTTTATTTTCATTGATATAGAACCGAACCCGTGTAAAATTCCAAACTTTGCTAAATCGCAACAACACAAGTGAGGAATCAAAAGCCGCACCGTTGCGAAAAAAAGGCCAATTTCCGATGTTATCAAAACTTTCTCCATTTAATCGAAAATCTGTGCCGGTTTCGAAGCCACTCGTCGCCCGAATCGAGTACCGTGAATGACCGAGTTGTACGATTTTTTTTCATTGGTATGGTACAATTACGCATATTGCTATAAAGCGATAGTAAAAATTCAGAAAAGACACTTTTGAAATATATACGATGAAACATTCTTCCAGAACATTTCATTTTTATTAATAATTTATATTGATAATTACGTACTTTTATTATATAAAAATACATATTTGTTATAAACTTTGTTGTTACTTCGTAGGAAACCCCGTTGTAATGTTTAAAATTTATGTTCTATATATAACATTTTATTTCACATAATCACACATAAAATATGTTTAAGTTAAATATGTGAATTTGTTTTTTTATTTCTATATTGATTTTTAGAATATTTAGTAAATTTCAGATAAAACAAATTGATATTGTAACATAAGAAATCTTACACATACGATTGTCAATTTAAATATCTGATAAAGTTGTATCCAATACATAGAATTGAATGTGTATAAAACTATGAACTAAATCTAACCGATATCGTCAATAAATATCATTATATTGCAAAAGAAATCCAATTCATTGATTTTATTATTTAACTTGTTCTCTTTAGATTCACGATATTCTATCTGTAAACAGAAAAATAATCCGCGATTACTCTAAAACTGCATTTTTTTGACACCAAAGACTTATTATGTTGATCCAAAATTGAAAAAGTCTTTATCAATACCTAGACACAACAGTAACAAAAACAAAAATAAATAAATTTATTAACAGCAAAAAGTTTATTTCTTTTTTACAAAAATTCTGCTTTTTATCCAGAACACCACATTTCTCAAGCTTACAATAGTAGTCGCTTCGACACCACCCGTTACTATCTTGCTGAAATATCTAACTTTGCGGTGTGTTGTTTCTCGGATAATTTTGAGGTTATACTTTATGTTTAATGGTATTACAATATCCGTTCGAAGTTTCGCATCAACGCCAGATTTTCGTTCGAAATTGTTTAACGTAGAAAAGAATGCTGCTCATTCCAATGTTTTCCTAACTCCGGGACGATGAAAAAAACGAAAAAAAACTTTTTCGGAAACAAAAATATTTGTTTCTCGTTAAAAACGCGAGACTAAATTTCGTCCCCGATAATCGATAATTATCGATCAGTTAAATGCAGTATTTGTTTTCATTAACTATGTAATGAGTGTTCAATTTATAAACGCTCGATAAAAGTTAAATGATTTTCAGATATATTCTGAAGGAAAAACGATCGATTAAAAAATCGGCAATGCGAATGCCTTTAATGGAATTTCGTTGTGACTATTCCAATAAATGACAAGCAAACAAAAAAAAATGTTTTGAACTTTGCCTCTAATATCCCGGACAGCCGCGATGTTTTTAATTTAAAACGTTACAACCACCTTTGATCCAGTTTTCATTAAGGCGACTTGATCAAAAACAGAGTCACCGACAAAACGTTGAAAACACTCGGTCGCGATGATTAAAAGACCAACAAAAGTAAAGTTTAATTCTTTTCATTCGATCCCCCTCTCGTGCCTGTGATGACACTTTGACAAAAATTTCCGCATGCTTACACAGGAATGACGTGAGGAAACAGTTATTTTTACGAACTGGAATGAAGTTCTTGCGCTCGATGTCATTCTCTTGATCCAACTTTCGACTAAATTTAAAAAGAAATGGAAAGACTCGAGTAAATCAACTTAATGACGCGGTAGAAATAATCCCGAGTTTGGCGAAAAACGTGCTTGATCAAACGTCGGACATAAATAAATACCATTTTTTATATGTTAGGTAGTACTAATAACTTAGGCGGCGGGTGTTGTTAGCTGCTGTGTATTATGAAACAAAATGTGCTGACAAAAATTAGCTTTACGAATTACAATTTTTACACGCTACAAACAAAATCGGATGCTGCGAATTAAAGAACATAAACATTCAGTTTTGTTTGCCATCGCGATGGTCGAATTCTGCAATTTCACCGACACGAGTTCGAATTTTTATATCGAAATATTTTGTATCCAGTAATAGAATCCTTTAATTAGATAATTAGAATTGTGAGTCAAAAAGTTAAGTACGTCTGACATAATTAAATTATTACTACTTAACATCAATGAATTCCGAATCGATAATTTTGAACTCGTATATTGGCAGGTTTCTTCACAAATAACCATATATATAAATTATTCAGTGCAATCAAGGTAAAAGTATCGTAATTTTCATAACTATTATTAATTAACATTATTAACCATTATACAGCAAATTAATGCATTATATACCAAAAGTTGAATTCATTTGTGGAATAAAATGTTTCTGTATAATTTGATGCGTCATTTATGATCGAATTAATTATTTAGTGTACAAATCGTAGATAGTTTTAGAAACGCAAAATTAGGAAATAAATATTTGTTTGATTCAATTATTCAATTATATATTTTTTAAGTATATTATACTTGAGAATTCGATTAGCATGATGGTTCAAATGCAAAATAAAATCAAGAGCAGGACAATTAACATTTTTGTTAACATTGTTCCATTTAGATTGCATCAAATAATCCATTTTTTATAAAGCAATTACATTAAGAAAAAACAACGCAATCAGCAAACATTAATATAATTTATGTATCAGTTTGTACAAATATGCAGCCATTTAGTTTGTTACTTTACATTTAAATTAAATGAATTATTTAATTAACAAAATTACAATGTCTCCATTTTATCTAATCCTTCCTTTGAACCGTTTTTTTCGTGCCTTTTTATGCAACAAATAATAATGCTTTTTGGTATTTAATTAACTTAATTATATGAATATTAATTCCATGTTCGAAATCCCAATATCCATCAATGAAATCTGGACATCAATTCTTACAAATTCATACGAATCATATATATGGTACATATCATTCATCATAAACATACACACGGGTCACCACTAAAATAACTGTATCCCATAATTGAATCACTTAACGTTTCAAAAAGCACATAACATACTAACAATTTATCAAATGTTTCTCACAGTGAAAGGACCGCAGAAGTTGTTTTTATCTTGTCGCAAGTCAACCATCGTGCAATAATTTGGACCCTTTGTGTGGGGGTCCATTAATTCAAATAGACCAGTCTCTTTTTCTGTAATCAAAACTCCGTGACGCGCACTCGAATGTCATTTCCAGGTCGAGTGCACGCAGACGTAGTTAATTTATTCGTTTAACTAATCCTAACACGATAGATAAAATCCCCAGATCAAATGTATATTGAAGTGTAACTCTGGAAAATAATCCGCCCTCGTAATCCACTTGTCACGGCGGAGATAGCAGATGTCATTCCGGGTGTACGTTCGTTTTACGACACCCAGCTAATTTCTCCATTTACGTTAATCTCGGCCAGATTTAAAAAGATCTCATGCTGAATATAGCAGCATCTGGGTTTTGTGCGCGAGAATATTGTCGAGGGAAGAAGAAGTATCGGCCGTGTCGTCACGTGAAGGTGACAAGGAGCAACCGGTGCACTTTTTGCCGACGTCATTCGAGTTTATTTTATTGGATCATAAGATCCACACATGCGCAGAAACATACACGCGCGCGCGAGCCGAATACGGTTTTATGGTTTCTTGAGAGTCATATGCGGGATGGATTTATATGTAGACGCGAGAATTCAGATTTCGATTTCCGGATGTTATTGCGGTTTTATTTCGACGAAGGTGTAGACGGATACAAATGTTGCAAGAGTTTAATTACGGGTTAGAATATTGTAAGCAAAACACCAGGAATCATGTTTGATTGATCCAGAAAAAGATACGAAAATCGAAATAATTCAAAATATCATGCAAGCAGTTCTGTGAACATAAATAAACAGATAATTATTGAAGGTCAAAATAAAAACTCATTTAATAATAAACATAAATAACCCTCACTGTAAATATTGATGTGTTTTTATTATTATGTACAGTCATCAATGTTTCAAATTACATAAAAATTGGGTGTATGTGTTTGCGAGTTCGTAACTAGTGTTGTCCTTTAGCGACTGTCAATTTGTCAAATCGATTATGTCATAATTTTTCATAGAAAATCAGCATATCTTGATTCTGGAATTAATTTTATTCCCGAACGCTGTATTCATTAATTTCATAGTGCATTTCATATGGACATTTCTTTGCTTTATTTCATATATGTTGAATTACATACAAGCGCTTGATTTGTTGAAGTGTATTTAAAATCGGTTATTTTATTACGATATTTACTATGAAGTATTGTATAAAACCAGTTTATGAGATTATTATTGAATCGTATGTTTATGTGATCGTGAAAAGTAATATATGTAGACGTAATCGTAAACATTATTGAATATAAGATGTAACGTTATTATTTTCCATTGTCAGAATGAAGATAAATAAATTTAGAAATACCAGGATATAAAGATTATTGATATTAACGTCATAATTAAGCAATTCACTAGAAATGAATTATTTTATTTCGATGTATTGATAGTCAAATGCATAAAGTTTAAAACTCACACAGAGTTCACTACGATGCTGGTTCAGCAGGTAAGGTATTTTTTGAAAGACTTAACTGTATTCACCGTTAAAATAATAGCCCATTTTGTCTTATTTTTAAAACGCAAAAGAGTGTTTCTTCACACGTTAAAGAGATTAGGAAAACTCTTCTAAACGTTTTCAAAATGATTTAAAAAATGTTTTAAAAAAAACGTATTATATTAAAACAAAGTTCATGTAAAACGTGTTCATATAATATAATATATAAAATTTCGTCGTATATATAATTACACATTGACCTTCGAAATAAAGATACTAAATCATTATTACCTATTGTTTCCTCATTTCATCTTTACCTTTAAACGATGTCATTGAACCTTAAACGCTGAAATGCATTTTTATGAAACACTTTTTTTCAAATTATTGGGATTGATTGCGCACAAACCAATAAAGTTATCTGTTTGAAATTTGGCCGAATTACACGTCGCATATGTTCTCATGAAGTAATAGGCTAATTCTTTTTATACCCATTCTTTTTTTCCAATCACAAAAATAGTGACGGTAAAACACGAAAAATTTGAACGTCTTCTTTTCGCGAATAACATTTTCTTAATTTGTCGACATCAAAACTAAAAACGATATTAATAAATACTATTATAAGAACATTAAACGCCATTGGATTTAAATCAGCAGTTACTATAGTTATGCAATAATTTTAATATAATTTACCAAACAAAATTTATGTATTAATGAGTCTTAATGCATGTTTTAAATTTCGAATATATTTCAAACATAGGAAATATTTCTCTCGAGTAGGTTTCTATTGACAACTAGATAACTTTGATTCCACAATGAAAATGATGATAAAAACGATTGAAAAATGTGTTATTGTAGCTAAAAAATTGCTATTTGAAATGTCATATTTTCAAAACACTATAGAATAGATCTTTCACTTGATATCGTTTGTATTGTTTTGGTTATATTTTAATACGTTTATTCAAAGAAACGGCTTGACTGTAATAATGATGGTAATGTATAAATCATGAAATTCATAATTAAAGCCATCATCTGTACCTAAATAGCAAGAACGTAGAGAAAATAAACTAATAATGAATTAAATATTTCTAGAAAATCACCTTCGGTATACTAATTGATTCATAATTAAATTAAACAAATTTTACAATTGACTGCTATCGTTAAATTTAATTATATACAGTATTATATTATATATAAATTATATGTAACTAAATAACAGCGTGCATTTGTAAATGGCGAGCAATTAAAATATCATTTTGAACAGCTATGATAATGTGAACCTATATTCACAACTATACTTCGATCAATTGATAAGTTAAATGATATTAAAAAATAATCTCGTATGTCAAATTGACACCATAATTTAACTTTGCCATCTTTCGATCAGGCTTGCTATTAAAATAAAAAAAAAAAACGTAAATATGAGCACGATAAAATATTATTATACATATAAAAATTAAATATATTTCTTAGAAAATTTATTTAAAGCGAACATGAAATATATTTGTCATTTAAAATGTTTACACGAAGGGAATACTTTATTACTCAAAGATGCTAAAATTTATTGTAAAATTTATTATAAATGTTATTGAATCTTAAGTAATAAAAATGCATTTGTCAGAAACAACAATATTGAATAAATTGCGATATGAAACTGTTAGTATGTTCAACTTAGAAAGTTTAAATGTATAGCTTATAAAATTGATAAAATGTGATATAAAAATATGAAATTGTATTATGTAGTTACATCTCTTATATGATTATAGGGAATTCTGATTTAACTACATCTACACCATATTAAATAATATGTTCATTTTTCGTTTCAATTCGATCAAATTAAATGCACTATCAGAAAAATATTATCGAAAATGTCACTCATATTCTCACAATATATATGCACAGATGTTAATGTAATATAGCAAACACCTGAATTCTGTACAATTTTCTTTTCATGACGTCATTTTACAATTTTATTCGCATTTTAAATTGATTTCATTAAAATAACAAAAGACTTATAATTAGGCACTAAACTTTCTGAAAGTTTCAGAAATTTATATATGCAACAATTTTATATTGTTTAAATATTAATTGAATTTAATAACAATAAAGTAAAATAATAAATGAAGAAAGTAATTTAACTTGGCACAGTTCGATTATAATATATTATAACCATACATTCGTAATATATTACAAAATACACGGAGAAAAAAGTATAGTAAAAATTTACTATACTTTATGGTACGGCAGTCGTAAAATACGTTTCTTCAGAATTTAGTAGAATTTATAAAGAAAAATATTATAATTCTGACAAATTTTACCATACTTTGTGATACAACTTTTCAGGATTATAATATTTTTGTTTATAAATTCTATTAAATTCTAAATTTTACCACTGCCTTCCCATAAAGTATAGTAAATTTTTACTATATTTTTTTCTCCGTGTAAGTATCACAAACTAATCGTTTATATTAATAATATATATTAACAATATAACAATGATATTTAATAATATATTACTTATTTTTTTATTATAATATATAGAATTATTATTTGATTGATGTATGAAAATGTACTGACGATTTATGGTCCATATATTAATGAAATTACTATATAGATATAGAAAAAAAGTTATATATCACGTGAATTAAATAAATATAAACAAAATTAGAACAAAATTTGATACGAGTTTTTACATGCACCTTCATAAATTTTCAAGTTACAAAATGTGTATTCCACCTGTATCCACATAAAAGGTTTAGTAATTAATATGAAGTAATCTCTTATCTGCTTTTGAGTATTTGTATACATATATTTTTCTTATCAAATACAATGTACAAAACAAATCATGAAAAATATTATCAGCTATACTGGTTTAATTATTTTCTTATCAATTTATAGATTAAAAGATAAGTATATACTCCATTTGATTGGTTCACGGTATTACTAAAAAATGTTTAAAAAGTTAATCTTCATTTTTACTGAAGAATGTCGATGCCCGCACATATGATATGTATAATATTTATTAATCAAAAATTTAACGAACACGAATTAGAAGTTACATGAGAACTAAAAAGACGATATACCCGTCATCAGAAAAAAAGGGTTTTTAAATATATACACACAATGTAAGCTAATATTAAATATCAAAATATATTAAACGATTTGCGCAAGTCAAAGGCGTAGGTCAGTTTGAATAATTACAAATATAATTCCTGCAAAAATAAAATACAATTAGATAAAGAAACAAAAAAAAATGCAAGAACAGCATATTTGTAAGCGGATAAGAGCCAAAAATCGAGAATCAGAATACCGCGAGCAATTTACGGATTTTTGATGACTCGCAGAATTACAAATGAGAATGTTAAAAAAAGTTGAGCGGTACCAACGTAAAAGAAATATATACATATGTTTTTATAGAGGATTATTACTTAATTTAAAGAGTATCTGAATTTAAAATATTATTTTTTACAGATTATTAAATGAAAATTATAAATGTATTTATGCTCACGGGACTGACATTACGTAATTATAGCAGAACTCAAATTATCAAAATTATATTAAAACTTTACTTTAGGATAATTTATAAGGATAAAATAATTGCATTTAGAAAATATTATTAAATTTAGAACTTTTTTCAAATTAAAGTAATAAATACCTTTTGTAATATGTTATTAATAAAAGCATACTTGTATAATGATACAATGTATTAGACTACTTAGATCACAAAATATTTAATACACAGTTGGTGCACGTCAATATTACGAAGCATCAAACTGCCAGATTTCCATTTCACGTATACGCATATTATGTAATAACTGTGTCGACTAATTACAAAATCTCTTACATATATAGTATTTAAGTTTGTACGAACTACACAGCTGTGATTATGTTGGAACACAATTTTTATTATACACTTATTACCATTAAGCGATAAAAACAATAAAAAAATGTAAATTCTAACGTGTCATTAATATAATTTAATAAAAATGAATATTTCGATATAATGTTTAAATTCAGTTTTCTTTCCATTTATTTTTTGTTATTTTATTACATTATATTTTATATTATATTGTATTATTTTATTTGTTTAAAATAAGTTTTTTGCGAAACGAATTATACTAAATAATTTTTATTACAATGTACTATTATATAAATGGATATAAAAATGTATTAAAATGATGTATTAATAATGATCAAATATTATATACTTTATATCAGTAATTTTTGCATAACAATAAGAAAGAATCTTGATAAATAATTTTAATTTAGCGATCAATCTTCCGATTGTTGTTCACATTTTTCATAAAATTATTCGAAATTATTCTTCAAACGAAATTATAATTTCCTTTTGTAATATTAATTTAATCCAGAATGAACAAGTTAACATATAGTATGTGACTTTTATAATTCTCATTCATTAAAGTCACATATACACAATTTCCATTACAACGATTTGATTATAAGCATATTCTTACTAATTTTCCTAACTTTGTATGCTTTAACGAGGTATAACAGATTTAGATTGTTTGAAGTAAACTTTTCTTTTGATTATGCAGCCACTCTTTTCTGAAAGGAATCGATCTCCCTTGCGGTGACTTAAGTCTTTGTAGTTTGGAAGTCTAAGAAATTATCTTGCGATGACTCGACTCTGTCTGGTTTGATATTTCTCAATGGGACATTGATAGAGCTGCTTTGTAAGTAACAGAAGTCTGTCTAATAAAGCATTGAAGGATAGAACTCTATCAAATTTGCCTCGATTTGACTCCAACCCTCAAACTTTGATATCAATTGTTTAGATTTCAACAATATTATAATCGATACCGTCTGATGTATATAAATTATACTCTACAACAGACACGCTTGGTTGTGATCCAGCGACGGCTACTATGTTATTCATCAATTGGACTTTAACAACGTTGTTCTGCTGTTGCCCAACTACAGTTATCTGCTATTCATCTGGGATTTCCTCTTCCAAACATGTTCCAGCGTCTCTTGTTAAGACTTAAAGTCAAGCTAGTAGGAATACGTTCAAAAACTCAAATCCTCCTATCAAGGTTTATTCTTTTTTATTAGAATCTGAATGTTCCATTAAATTTAGCAAATTTGAATACAAACCAAATTGTTATTCTAGATCTCTATCTTTATTTACATTCAATTACACTATATTTGCACTGTTAATTAATAATTAATGTTGACCAAGCCATCAGTCATTTTAGAATATGAGTATTTTTCATTGCAGATGTAGCTAAATCATGGGAATATTTAGTTTATCCTACTAAAATGTAACTACTTATCCAACGAGAATCCTATATTTAGTTTGTAAAAAAAAAAATTGACGAACTCATGTAGAAGAATCCTGAACATGCAGGTTTAATTAGTTATTGTGATAGACAACCTAGATAATTAAGAATTATTTTTTTTCCTATCAGCTAATAAATAAGTAGCTAATGCATTACAATTCTTAGTTATAGAATTTACTTTCAAGAAGGATATTTACTTTATGTGTGAGAATCCTCGATGAATATTAGTTACATAAAGTAATTGTAAATGCCGAACCAAAATACCATATCGCACTATTGTTATTATTATTAGCAGCTAAAAAACTTAGCTAACTCATGGTCATTTTTAATGTCTTAATAAAAGTACACTGATTACTTTATGTGCAAATCACGTATAAGCAGATTTGATGTAGTAATAATTTGGTATAATTGATATGCAACATAGAAAACTTATAATTACCAATGCTCCCATAGCTACTAAATAGTGGCTAACTCAAAGCAATCCTTAGTTAGCCTTATTGGAAGTGAATTGAACTTATATACGAGTATCCTTAATTTATAAGTTGGATATAGTAATCGCAATATGCAACCAAGATAGTGCACTATCGCCATTCTTACTATTAGCTAGAAATAGTAGCTAATTCGTGGCAATTCCTAATTTGCCTTATTAAAAATAAACTAATCTTTGCACAAGAATTCTAGATTGATACGGCAATTGCGATCATTGCATTCCTACTCGACACTCACTTAATAATAATTCCCAACTGATGATCGCAATACAACGACGAATTCTGTATTTTACATTCATGCTTGTTCCAGAGAAGGTAGACATAGTTAGCTGATGCTCGGTGGTCGAAGTAGGTAGCAGTGACGAGGATCGATCCGGATACTACGGCATTGTCCTCTCTATAAGCGACACCCAACTTTGAAACCACCTTCTCACTGCTAACCTATAGTTCCTTTCTCTTTTCAGGGGTGGAACTGGCATTTCCAGGGATGGGCGCGCAGCTTCGGAGAAGGGATACTGATAAGGGGAGGCGAATCAGGGGAGGTAAAGAAGAGCGGTCGAAACTTCGATGGCGGGCAAATAAAGTATCTGCTGTTGATACGTCATTAAAACGTTCCGTCAAATTCACACCATCGTCGGTCCCATTACTCGGATCTGGAGCAAGAGCTGCATTGCTTTAACGATTGCTGAATGCAGCCGTACACAGCGCGCCACGACTGAAACAATTCGGCGACCTATCGGCGTCGCGTTTGCATCGCGATGTTGTTTCGCGTTTTACGATGTCGTTACGACGAAACAGCGCCTATTTATGACACGCGGATATGACGCTTGCGGATGCTGGACGGAAGAGAGTTTGGAGTTGATGGGTCGAATCGCAGGGGTTGTTTTTGTCTTTCGAGACGTGGTGACCTGGCAGACGTGGGATGATCTTCGGATGATTGGATTTGACGTATTTGTTGGCGATTAATTTCCATTTGATTGCGACCGGCGAGCTGCGCTGAGCTTTGGCAATGGCGGCGAGGTGTGTTCGGTTTCGAAAGCCGGTGTCTGACTTGAAGATAATTTGTCGTTTGTTGAAGGAACGGCGCATGTTAAATTTAACGAACGGTAGGGAAATAACAAAACAGAATTGAATTTATGCTGAAGTGCAGACTTTACATAAATTCGTTATTTATTGTAAAAGTAGTTTAATTACAAAAATTGACGGCAAACTTCGCTCATTTTCTCGAAATTTATTAGTTTCGTTAGTATAATGGAGTAGGTAACCAACATTAATTCACCAAATTCTCTCAGAACAATTAGAGCATCGTTTCTGCGCGAGTCTCCCATTTGTCCGCCGCTTATGGGTTGTTTCAACGGCTTTCCTTTTAAATTGAAAACAATAGTGAGACACTTTTTCTAAGTGGGTTTCGTTATTTAGTTTCGCGTTGACTAAAATCTTAGATTCGCAATTTGTTTGTGCGTTATTCCAAATATATTTTAATCGTTTATTAGATTATTTCGCGACTTTGTGATTGTTTAATATTCGCAAGGCCGTGATGATACACTAATGAAAGTAAAGAGAATGGAAATCAAATATAATATTTACGTTTAATGGATTACTTTCAATACAGAATTTATCTATAATATGTTTGATGAATTACAATACGATTTATTTTTAAATCATGATATCGTTAGAAGGAGTAATAAAAAATGAAATGTTTAATGTAATCAGTGGGAAGAAAAACGACTTTTGTAAAATGATTGATAATTGAAAAACCAAAAACAATAAGAATTAGTAAGAGAAATGTTAGTTAAAATTAAATTTTAATTTTCTTCGACATTATAAATATCTATGAATTACTATTTTGTGGCAAAAATGTTTGTATTAATTAAATTTATCAAAAACTTTATTTATGTATTACATTAATTCTATTAATTAAATATTTAAACAAATTGTTTCTTCGTAAAGTGTATGTTCATTGTACAAAATTATTCATAACTAACCCTTTATATTGATCCTTTTAATTAACTGAATTTGCATGTAACAATTTTAATTAGATTTATCAAGATTACTCTTCACATATTTATTTAACAATTAATTTAAATTATTCGCGCATAAGAATTAATTTCAATACGAATTATTGGTGTATTATTTCGATTATAAAATTAAATTCTTCTTAATACATATTACACTTTGTAGCAGTAAATAACTTTCGTAAGTTTATACACATTATTTACGTTATTATAATTTCAAATACAAAAATAACTAATCTCAGATATTGCATATTACATGCAGAGTAAAACTTAAAAAACTTAAGCTCTCTTCGGATCAGAAAATAAAAAGAAATATTTAATACCAGATAATAAGATACAACAAAATCTAAATAACAAAAATCTATATTATAATCACTTTCCGTCACAATTAACAAGGATACCTCGAATAATTAATACTATTTATTTATTATTTATTTAGAAATTTAAATATATTTTTTAAACGATGATTTAAATATGTGAATCTTTTTTATAAATATCTAATAAAAGAATAATCAATAAACTATTATCCATTTAACACGAAAAGAACAACAAAATTCGTTTTTTTTACCCAAATTTAGCGTTTGAGTTTAAACAAAAAAAGTAAACAATGACTTTGGATCATAAACATTACAATTATCCACCAATTTCTCATCAAATCAACAAACGATCCGTTGCAATTTGGCGCGATCGCAGTACAACCTCTCATTTATAAGATTTGTTCGCGGGGCTTCGGCCTTAACACTTCATTTAGCGCACAACTCCATTTGAATCCTTCATTCGCAGTGCGACAAATCCACGACCAGACAAACAGACAGGTAATAGAGTTTGCTGCACCTCATTTCAGGATAATTGGGATGTTATTGTGCATTCCTTCGAATTAATTGACGTAATTGCCGTCGAGTGGGGAAGGCACTTCAGTCGAGCAATTTCGTCGTTTGCGTTAACTTTTTTCGTGCCTGCGCGTAGGTCGTCCCATAACGACTTCGTACTACTTAGTCTCGGCAACATAATCATATGAACGTTACATCTCAACTGACGCAGAGGTTTTCACTAACTCACGCTCGCTCGTAAGACGTGGAATGCAATTTCCTTTACTTTTGTGCCGCGCGTGTGCTTGAATTAATGATGATTGACAATTCGGACGACCGACATGCCTCCGGATTTGAATTAATGCCGCTC